>CM046039.1:62771473-62984586 GCA_025215565.1 Flaveria ramosissima
GGAGGCCGAAAATGGCAGATTGGGTTCGGGATGAACTGTATTCTATAGGGCTAGGCCACCGAATGGCATGCGATTGGAGGCCATACGACCGAATGGCATGCGACTGAGGTCCATGAGCACGATTGCCATGCGATTGAGGTCCATACGCATGGAAGTCATATGACTGAAGTTCATGCGCCTGTAAGGTATGTGATTGAAGGTTATGCGACTGAGGTCCACGCGCCTGGAGGCCATGCGACTGAGGTCCATTCGCACGAAGGGTATGCGACTGATGTTCATGCGCCTAAACTCATGCGACTGAAGGCCATACGCATGAAAGTTATGCGACTAAGAGTCCATACGCATAGGTGTCCATTCGCCCATAGGTCCATCCGCATAGGTCCATCCGCATAGGTCCATTCGCATAGGGTCCATTCGCCTGATGTCCATTTGCCTAAGTGTTCAGTTGCCTGGAATGGAAGGCCATGCCGCTGGAGGGTGTCCATACGCCCAAGTAGGGCTCATACGCCCGAGAGAACAATGGTTTATTTTCTATTTTTTAAGGGGAAGTGTAGATGTGGGTTTTCACTTTGGAGTTTCCCGGGGGTTTATGTAAGTTGACTTTTGAGGTCATAGAAGTTATGATGGGCATGATAATGAAGTATATTGATGATGTTATGTATGATGTTGTGCATGATGGTACGTGTGATATATGTTATGTATGCATGCTGATATGTGTGATGATTTGCATGATCTTGTTGATGTTCCTGTTTACGTATGTTTATCTTCTCATGGCTTTACGTTGAATGATTATGAATGAAATGATTAAGTATGATGTAACGTAAAGTGGAAGATAATGAAAAGAGGAACGAAATAAAGAATGCATGCATTAATGAACGAATGAAAGTATGAAAGCAAATGAAAGGAGGTTCACAACTCATTGAGAGTTGTTAGCTCAACTATGTGTGTACTTACAGCGTGCGATTTTGGCTAACTCATAAGTATTCATACTCACAGTAAGAGTTCAGTCTCGGTGACTGCTCCAACACGTGCGATTTCCTATTTACTTTGTGTTATAAAGCGTGCGATCTTGGCGAACCCATAAGAGTTCACACACACAAGGGGAGTCTGTCCTAGTGACCACTCCATACGTGCGATATGGGGTCCTTATCACTTAACCCTAGATGAAATTTTTTGGTGCTCTAGAGGGGGGTTTAAGTACATGACAGGACCTAGATAGAAGTGAAAGATAACAAATGTACGAAAAGTGTGATAAGTACGAAACGTGCGAAATGTACGAAATGAACGATGATAAAGATAATAAATATTATCTATGTGTACGTACGATGTGTGATCATGTTCTAAAGCCGGATATGATTTGAAAGAAGGAAATGAACAGTTTTAACGAAAGATAAAGTATGTTTTATATTATAAAACTAGAACTCACTCAGCAACGCAGACTTTAACGTGTTTTCAGTTGGCAGGTAATGTTGCTGAGGATGGCACGGGGCGGCTACTCAGCTCTTTTGGATTGCATTCTTTTGTTTAATGTTTTTGCATTGTAATGCGAACGAGCGATGTTTTGAAATGAACGATTGTATTAACTTGCAAAAGCATTTGTAATGAAACGAGATGTCTATTTTGATGATTCCGCTGCGATGTTTTATGAAAGTTAAATGCATTTATTTGTTTTATGTGCGATGATTGACAAACTGTAAGTGTCCCGGGAACGGTGCCTTACAAGGTGGTATCAGAGCCAAAGTTTAAGTGAAACGGGTAAATTTTCAAAATATAACTTAACTTAAACTGAAAATGGGACGAAAAGGAAAGGGATGCCAATCTGAGTAGCTGCGTGCCATCAGGTATTTTCGTAATGATAATCGGTATTACATGTGCATGTTATGTGGTTTATATGCTGTATGTAGATTTAGATAATGATGTAGTCAGGATAGGTAATGCTCGGGGTATGAAGAGTAAAGTAAGTGGCTAATCACAACTGGCCACTGTAATTAAGGACTTACTATACTTGACATAAACTGACCTGTTCCCTTGAATGACCATGTTAGTGTTTGAATCTTTCAGTGTGTTAGAGAATGGCCGGTGGTATCTCGTCTACAGCTTCATATGGTGGAGGCCGTGGTGGACGTGGTGCTTGACCACTAGTCACGAGAGGAAGACCCAGAGCTGAAGAGGTGGCTCATGAAGAGGCCGAGACCCCACATCCGGAGGCTGGTGTTGAGAGTGCGAATTGAGGGCCATTGTGAAAAAGGCAGTTGTAGAGGAGGTTCATCAGGTCATGCAGACGATCTTACCTTCTGTGGTGACTGAAGTAATTAAAGTTGTAAAGGAAGGAGAAAGAAAGGAGAGAAACAGGTCCTCAAGGGGACGGGAGCAAGCGGAGCCTGAAACGGTTCTCTCTGACAATGAAGAAGAGGAAGAAGAAGAGCCTGCGCCGGAGGCGGCACGAGGCTGTAACTATGGGGCGTTTCAATGATTCAAGCTCCCTACTTTTGATGGTCACGACACTGCTGCTGCTGCTGCTCACCGGTGGGTGAGAGAAATGGAAGTTGTTTTGAAATTCAGCGAATGCCGGGAGGATCAGAAAGTAAAGTTTGCTGCCCACTCTTTTGTGGACTCGGCTCTGTGTTGGTGGGACAATATAGTCCAAGCTTAGGGTAGTCGGGCTATCAAAAGGATGAGATGGTCAGAGTTGAAGAGGCTGGTGATTGAGGAGTTCCGTCCTCACCGTGAGATGGATAAAGTTGAGAGGGAGTTCTTGCAGCTGGAGGCGGGAACGATGACGCATCAGCAGTACACAACCAAGTTTAATGAGATGGCATGGCTGGTGCCGGATCAGGTGATGCCTCAATCGCGAAAGATCAAGAGGTACATTCAGGGTTTGCCAGCGGATATTCGCAGGCACATGATTGCCGCCTGACCGAGCACGTTTAGGTCGGTGGTTGACTTGGCAGGGAGGTTGTATGATAAAAGAGCGGTGGTGGTGGCTTAAGGCAGTAAAAAGGGTGGTGGAGACCGGAACCGGAACGGAAGAGGTTTGGTCGGGGTGGTGCCCCGACGGGTAACAAGAAGGCATGGGTGGATGACCGCCGTGTGGTCACACCTGGTGCTGGGTCAAAGAGGTGTGGTAAATGCGGGAAGGAGCATTTGGGAGAATGCAAATGGGGGTCAAACATCTGCTTCAAGTGTGGAAAGCCTGGTCATATGGCTGATGATTGTGGGGTCGGAAGGTGTTACAATTGTTGGGAAATTGGCCACATGAGCAAGGACTGTAAGAAGCCGAGGGTTGAGGGTTCCGGGGTGAAGAAGGCTGGAGGAGAGGGACCAAGGGCGAGCGCCAGGGCGTTCACGATGACACAAGAGGAAGCTAGGACAGACCCTGATGTTGTGTTCGGTACGTTTCTAGTGAACCAAACTTTAGCTTCTGTGTTATTTGATTCTGGTGCTAGTAAAAGTTTTATTTCTGCTGCTTTCTGTGCTAAGTTGTCTGTTAGTAGTAGACGTGTTGATACACCCTTTGAGGTAGAAACCGCCATAGGTAAGTCTACCCGGATTTCTGAGATGATAACAGACTGTGATGTGGAACTAGAAGGTCATAAGTTTCATGTTAGACCGTTCGTGATGACCCTAGGTGGTTTCGATTTGGTTCTTGGGATGGATTGGTTAGCGGACTTTGAGGCGAATATTGTGTGTCGCAAGAAGATGATTCGTCTGACAGCGCCTGACGGGAGTTCAGCAACGGTGTATGGGGATCAGGTCACGACGATTCCGAAAGTGATTTCAACGGTGGTGGAAGGAAAGTGTATGAGGCGCGAATGTAGTGCCTTTTTGGCATATGTAAAGGATGTGGATATGCCAACACCACAACTATCCGATGTACCGGTTGTGTGTGACTTTCCAGATGTATTTCCCGAAGACTTACCAGGAGTGCCACCTGACAAAGAGGTTGAGTTTCAGATTGATCTGATACCGGGTGCCCAACCTGTTGCCAAGGCACCGTATCGGCTGGCTCCGACGGAGATGAAAGAGTTGATGGAGCAGTTGCAAGAGCTGCTTGATAAGGGGTTCATTAGACCGAGTATCTCTCCTTGGGGTGCTCCGGTACTGTTTGTGAAGAAGAAAGACGGTAGTATGAGGATGTGTATTGACTACCGTGAGCTGAATAAGTTGACGATAAAGAACTGATACCCCTTACCGAGAATTGATGATTTGTTCGATCATCTTCAAGGTGCCAGTTGGTTTTCAAGGATAGACCTTTGACCGGGCTATCATCAGTTAAAGGTGAAAGAGCAGGATATTCCTAAAACAGCTTTTCGCACGCGTTATGGTCACTACGAGTTTCTTGTCATGTCCTTTGGTTTGACCAATGCGCCAACTGCTTTTATGAATCTAATGAATCGAGTGTGTCGGCCGATGCTGGTTAAATTAGTGATTGTGTTTATTGATGATATCCTGATTTATTCGAAGAGTGAGATTGAGCATGCCGGTCAAATTCGGGAGGTTCTGGAGACGTTGAGAAATGAGAAGTTGTACGCCAAGTTCTCCAAGTGCGCGTTCTGGTTGCGCGAGGTTCAATTCTTGGGTCATGTGGTGAATCCTGACGGGATTATGGTGGACCCAGCAAAAGTGGAGGCAGTGATGCAATGGAAGTCTACAAAGACGCCATCCGAGATTCGTAGTTTGTTGGGTTTGGCGGGTTATTACCAAAGATTTATCCAATACTTCTCTAAGATCGCTTCTCCACTAACTAAGTTGACCCGGAAAGATGTGAAGTTCATATGGGGTCAAGCTCAAGAGAAGGCGTTCGAGGAATTGAAGGCGATGTTGACTCAAGCTCCTGTCCTGTCATTGCCTGATGGAAGTGAAGATCAAGTGGTTTATTCTGATGCTTCCTACTCGGGGTTGGGGTGTGAAGGGGTATCACCCTAAATAAATGAATAAAACCTAAACGGGCAGAACACAAAGTTCAGCCGCGGCTCACTAAGGCTAAGAGCCCAGCCGCGGCCCATTCAGGCTGATGTGCTTTCACGGCGATCTAAGTTCAGCCGCGGCGCACTAGGGCTAGGGGCCCAGCCGCGGCTCTCTCGGGCTAGAGGCCCACTCACTGCGATCCAAGTTCAGCCACGGCTCTCTCGGGCTAGAGGCCCACTCACTGCGATCCAAGTTCAGCCACGGCTCGCTCGGGCTAGAGGCCCAGCCGCGGCCCAAGCTTCGTCCCGTATAGGCCGGGGCCCCAAGCCACAATTCGTGACAAGAACCCAACTTGTTTAACTAACAAAAGGAATCCAAGCTGCGACTAGCGTACCACGGGAGCAGGCAGGAGAGGCTTAAAGCCGCGGTTGGGAGTACATGCCCAGTGCCGCGGCTCAATATGCCAAAGCCAGATCGAACGCCAAACTCCGTAAAGTTCCCTTGTCCAGCAGTTATGAAAACTCTTACGTAAACTTGGCAACCAAGGAAGCCATTCATTGGTTGCAAAGGAATAAGAAAGAAGACAAAACGAGTAATGCCAAAACAATGCCAGGAAGTCAGAACAACCCCCATATCCCCAGGTCAACTATCAAGACAAACCTCATTAATGTTAGTCAGAAACCCTTTACACCAGAAGGGTATGAAACTCTAAACTAGGGAATTTCAGTCCCAGATCATTGGCCACAGGTTTCCAAAAATAAGGCCATGCTATGTTCAATCCCCATGTATCAACACTATAAATACTTCTGAAATTCCATAAGAAAAGGCAGATTGAGATTCATACACACACACATTCACAGAACATTAGTTACAAGCCATTTACTTATTAATCCTCTCAAAGCTCTCTCGATACAAATACTTATTCTCACGCCGGAGTGTGGTCTCGGGGAGAAATCCCTTTCTGTGCGAGGCGAGGCTCACGGTGTTGTTGTTGTCTCATAGGCATTCCAGTCAGCTGAAGCTCGCATCAAGTCCCAGCCAGGTTCTTGGTACTCTGTCCAGCCGAAGCCAAGTTCAGCCGAAGCCCAGCTCAGTGAAGTCCAAGCCTAGTCGCACCCCACCTTTCAGCTGCAGTCAGCTTTCTCAGCAATCAAAGCCCCTGCCTAATCCACAACAGAAACCTCATTTACGCACTGCTCCCGAGTCTTAATCCCTTGATTAATATTCGTGTAGCAACATTTTGGCGCCATCCGTGGGACCCAGACATTACCCAAACAATTGTCATGGATTCAGGCCAGGGAACCCCTCACCGTAAGGATACCAGCGACGCTGAAAATCCGCACACCACCGCTTCCCCGTTAGCAGCCACCACAGGGGGTGGTAACAACTGCGGTAGCGTCATCACCCCAGAATTCATCAACAAAAATCGAGAACAAATCCTCTCCATGCTAGAACAAGAAGAAAGGGAGCGACGTCTTAGAGACATCCGAACACGTCTCGAATATGAAGAAACCCTAGAGGAAAGGAATCATGAACAGGGAGAGGATGATCGAGGAGACAAGGTAGAGAATGCCGAAAATAATCCAAAAACAAAGAAGAGTCAAGACACCGCCGCAACCAGAGAGAAAGCGAGAGTCGATGACGACTTTAGCAAGCCATACCGCCCATCAACGGCGAGAGCCAGATCCAAGTTCATACCAAGAATAGCAGAGTTTACTTTCCCTCCAAAGCTTAAAATGCCATCCAATGTAGGAAAGTACAATGGCACGGGCGATCCAGACGACCATCTTGCAATTTTCATAGGTGCTGCTGAAGTGGAGCAGTGGTTGATCCCCGTGTGGTGCCACACGTTTGCTCAGACCCTGACTGGTGCAGCTAGGGTCTGGTTTGACAGCCTTCCAGTTGGAGGGATCGGAAGCTTCGAGGAACTGGAGGAAGACTTCTTAAGGAATTTCAGTCAGCAAAGGTTGTCCGCCAAAGATCCAACAGAATTGCATAACATCAAAAGAGGCGACGGTGAGTCTATCGAAAACTTTATCACAAGGTATTCGAAAGAAAGCATGCAGGTACGGGGGGCCGGAGAGACGATCAGAATCTCGGCCTTCATCCACGGAGTAAGGAATGACCAGTTGGTGGAAAGATTTCACGAGCATCTCCCAAAGACGGTAGAGGAAATGTTGGAGAGAGCCAAAGCATTCGTCAGAGGGAAGAAGGCATGTGAGCAGTTGAAAGACAGGACGCCAAAGAAACTTGTGTCCCCTATGTGGGACCCGCCAAAAAGGCTAGGAGGGTCAAGGTCGTGGGAGAAACCACGTTTCCAGCCGCGTTACCCACAACAAAGCCCGTCTTTTCAACCTCGTTTCACGCCTCCAATTCGGAACCCGCAGGGTCCCAATGTAACCCTTCCACCTCTGATTAAAACCCCAAGTGAAATTCAAGCCACAGAAAACATCAACTTCACCAAGCCCACACCATTGAAGCCAGGAGTAAAAAGAGACACGAGCAAGTCCCGTGAATTCCATAAAGAAAATGGGCATGCAACAGATGATTGTTTCTCGCTAAAGCGACAGATAGAGTTGGCAATAAAAACAGGAAAGCTCGCACACCTGTTGAGAGAATTGAAAAAAGCACCCCAAGCGGGGGATAAAAGGAAGGAGATATTCATGATAAGGGTCGCAGAGTGCAGCATCAAGCGTCATTCTGATCACATGGAGCCGTGGATGGCACAAGAAATTTCGTTTCCTCCAATACATGGTGGAAGCTTTGCCAACGGCCCTCTGACAATTTCAGCCATCATCGCAGGACACCAGGTACACAGAATATATGTAGATAGTGGGAGTAGTTTGGAAATTATGTACGAACACTGTTTCTTGCAGCTTGACGAGGAAATCAAAAGAACTCTAGATACAAGGACACACCTCCTCACTGGTTTCGCAGGAGAGGTAGTGCAGACCTTGGGCCAGATACAATTACCAGTTGCCATAGGAAACCACACAGGATGGCGGGAGGTCACCATGAACTTTCTGGTTGTGAGATCCCAATCGTCTCACAATGTTCTACTTGGAAGGCCAGGTCTATGTATGCTTGGAGCAGTCATATCCACAGTCCATGCCGCGATCAAATTCCCCACTCCAATCGGAGTTGTCACCATATACTCCAGTAAAGAATGCAAAGACGTGAAAGCTATCGCTCCAGGAACAGCAGAGGGGGAGGATGAGCTGGTGTGCCCAACGCTGGAGAAGTGGGTAATCAACCCTCTTTTCCCGGAACAAAAAATTACCATCGGTGGGCAGCTGGGTGATACAACTAAAGAACGACTTCGTCATCTGCTGCAAAACAACTTGAACGTTTTCGCGTGGCAACCCACCGACATGGAGGGTGTCCCACGCAACACAGCAGAGCATAGATTGAACACACGAGCATCAAAGGAGCCAGTTGCTCAGAAGCGTCGGCACATGGGCCAGGAACGAAGTCGGGCTGTGGTTGAAGAAGTCAAGAAACTACTTGAAGCAGGTATTATTTGAGAGGTACGTTACCAAACCTGGGTTGCTAATCCAGTAATGGTAAAAAAGAACGATGGCACATGGAGGATGTGCATTGACTTTAAAGATCTCAACAACGCGTGCCCTAAGGATTGCTATCCGCTCTCGGATATTGATCTGAAGGTGGATTCCCTGGCAAGCTTTCCTTTGAAGTGTTTCCTTGATGCTTACAAGGGATACCACCAGGTGCAAATGGCCCCCGAAGATGAAGACAAGACTGCTTTTTACACAGATGTTGGCATCTTCTGCTTCACGTAAATGCCGTTTGGTTTGAAGAATGCGGGGGCTACTTACCAACGATTAATGGATAAAGCTTTTTCTCAGCAGACAGGAAGAAACATCGAAATCTACGTGGACGATGTGGTGATAAAGAGTCGCGACGAGGAGGCTTTGCTTGCGGATATCGCTGAAACTTTTCAAACTTTGAAAGCGATAAACATGAAGTTAAATCCCAAGAAGTGTTCGTTTGGAGTAGAAGAAGGGAAGTTTCTAGGAGTGGTGGTGACAAAGAAAGGGTTAGAGGCCAACCCTGAGAAGGTGGCAGCTGTCCTTAATATGCCATCCCCAAAATCAGTCAAAGAAGTGCAAACACTCAATGGGCGACTGGTAGCCCTGAACAGGTTCCTTTCGAAACATGCTGAGCGTGCTTTGCCTTTCATGACCACTTTGCGTAACTGCTTGAGCAAGAAGGATTTTTTATGGACGAACGAAGCAGAAGCAGCATTTCAACAAATGAAGGTATACTTGAGCAACCTGCCCAGGTTGGTAGCTCCTTTCCCTAATGAGCGACTGGTAATGTACTTATCCGCAGGAGAAGAAGCAGTAAGCGCTGTGTTGATGACGAACAGAGATGAAGAACAGACCCCGATTTACTTCATCAGTCGGGCCCTCAAAGATCCAGAAACCAGGTATTCGCCTATGGAAAAACTAACTCTTGCTTTAGTATATGCTTCCAGGAGATTGTGAAGATATTTCCAGGCCCATGTGATTGAGGTCTGGACCAGCCAACCCATACAGCAAATTCTGAGAAGGCCAGAGATATCACGAAGGTTGGCGAAATGGGCCATAGAATTGGTAGTCTTCGAGATAGAGTACAAGCCAAGAGTAGCAATCAAGGGGCAAGTTGTGGCTGATTTTCTAACAGAAATGCCACAAGAGAAGGGAGGCAATGATGTAAACGAAGAATCCGTAAGTCAAAACAACGGGGAATGGTTTTTGCATACCGATGGAGCGTCAAATGATGAGGGATCGGGTGCTGGAATGATACTGGTAGGTCCGGAGAAGGAAGAGGTAACTTACGCCTTGAGGTTGGCTTTCAAGAGCTCCAACAATGAGGCGGAATATGAGGCACTGTTAGCTGGCTTGAGGTTGGCCAAACAAATGGGAATCAAGAAACTCCACGCCCACGTAGACTCATTACTGGTTGCAAATCAGATTAATGGGTCTTACGACGCCAAGGAAGCAACAATGAAGCAATACCTCGGCAAAAGCAAGAGATCTTAGCAGCAGCTTTGAGGAATGTAATGTCTCACACGTTCCGAGAAGCCAAAAACAAAAGGCAGACGCTCTTAGCAAGCTTGCCTCAGTCACTTTCAGCCATCTGGCCAAAGAAGTAAGAGTTGAAGTACTACAGTCCCCGTCAATTGAAGAAAAGGAGGTAGTCTCGGTGAACGCAGTAGCGCAGGAATCTTGGATGGGTCCAATTGTTAAATTCCTGGAAAGCGGCGATCTACCTGAGGAAAAGGGAGATGCCAGAGCAATTCAAACGAAGTCACTACAGTACGAGTTGCGGCAATGGATCTTGTACCGCAGGTCCTATATGGGGCCATTATTACGATGCCTTACACCAGACGAGGCAAGTTATGTCGTAAGAGAGATACATGAAGGCATCTGTGGCATTCACGCGGGACCAAGAATGGTAGTAGCAAAAGCAATGGGAGCGGGATATTATTGGCCCGGGATGCACAGGAGTGCCACCGAGGAGATCCAAAGATGTGACAGCTGCCAGAGGCACGCGCCAATGTGCCACAGGCCCAAGAATGATCTAATCCCAGTCTATGCTGCGTGGCATTTTCAGAAGTGGGGGATGGATATTGTAGGCCCATTCCCAGTTACAGCCGGAGGAGTTAAATTTCTCTTAGTGGCCGTGGATTATTTCACCAAGTGGGTGGAAGCCAAGGCTCTGAAGTCAATCACAGGGCAGCAAGTAAAGAAGTTCACGTGGGAAAACATTATATGTCGTTTTGGACTCCCGTTATTCATCGTGACAGACAACGGAAAGCAGTTTGCGGAGAATCCATTCAAATCATGGTGTAGAGAGCTGCAAATCCAACAAATTTTCACGTCAGTAGCACACCCACAAGGTAACGGTCAGGTCGAGAGAGTTAATCGCAGTATCGTGGAAGGAATAAAAACAAGATTGGGCGTTGAAGGAAAGAATTGGGTGGAAAAGCTACCCAATGTCTTGTGGGCCCATCGGACCATGCCCAAAACCAGCCATGGTGAAACCCCATTTAGTCTAACTTATGGGTCGGAAGCCATGATTCCCGTTGAGATAGGCATACCAACAACTCGGGTCACACAAGCCCCCGAACAAGAGAATGAAGACAATCTGCGGCTTAATTTGGATTTGCTGGAGGAAAGAAGAATGGTGGCAGCAATCCGAGAGACAAAGCACAAGAAGGAAGTTGAACGATACTATAACTCTCGTGTGAAACATCAAACATTCAGGGTAGGTGATTACGTCTTGAGAAGTAATGAGGCAAGCAGAGTTCAAGATCAGGGGAAGCTGGGCCCGCGTTGGGAGGGACCTTACCAAGTCATTGAAGTAGGGAACAATGGAGCTTATAAGCTCAGCCAGCTAGATGGAGCAGTTATCCCAAGAACTTGGAATGGAGCTCAGCTCTGACGGTGCACATGTAGTAGTTTTTTTATTTTTAAACAAGTGTAACTCGTTTTTCAGAAAGAAGGTGCATACGAGCACCAGCAGTTACACCCAGTTATTGAATCTTTTTATAACCAGTGTCTTATTGAGTCTTGAAGCCTCAGTAATGTGAGAGCAAAGAAAGAAACATGAGACCAATACTCGAGCGATATTCGCAAACAAGTAACCAAACAATGCAAACGTTTGTCAAGCTAAAGTTAAACATAACCATGATTAAACACAACTCGTTGTTAGTAACCAGTCAGAGACATTCATCCTTATGCATGGTCATATATTGGCAAACAGTTAAAGCCATTCCACGTTATGCATTTTCATTCGGCTATAAAACCAAAGCCAGAAAAACAGTTAACTCGAAATCAAAACGAGTGAGAGGGCAACAATACGCGGACTATATAGTGAAAATAACAACTTTTATAAGTTGAATGACAAACGATAACCAAACTATACAATGTTGTATAAAGTCGCGACCAAAACTGTAACCAAGAACAAGCCGCGGCCGTAGCAACAGGCAAGTCGAAACTAAGGGGAAATTCACGACCAAAACCAAAGTCGCACCCTAGGCCCTAGTTATGGTCGAAATTACGAATCACGGCTAAAATGTAACCACCATTATATTATGAGCGAGTGAAGGTCGCAACCATGAAGCGAAAATTGCGGTCGAAAGCCGCGGCCGCCAGCTTCACGGTGAGCCGCGGCCAAGGAACAAGCTGCGGCCTAAAGCCGCGGCCACCAGCTACAGGGTGAACCGCGGCCAAAAAGCAAGTCGCGGCCTAAAGCCGCGGCCACCAGCTCCAGGGGTGAACCGCGGCCAAGAAGCAAGTCGCGGCCTAAAGCCGCGGCCACCAGCTCCAGGGATGAACCGCGGCCAAGAAGCAAGTCGCGGCCTAAAGCCGCGGCCACCAGCTCCAAGGTAAGTCGCGACCGAGAAACAAGTTATAGCCTAAGGCAACGGCCTCACAAGCAATAGAAAGCCGCGGCAGGAGCATGAACAAGCCGCGGCCGAGGCCTCGGGTCGTGGCAGCGAGTCGCGTCCGAAGCCTCATGGCCCAGAGCCGCGGCCTAATGAAGCATAGACAGTCAAGACACAAGACATGAAGCATAAAAGCATAAAAACCATTGCAAAACAAACATCAAGTCAAGGTACAAGTTCGGAAACATTACAAACACAAAATAAACATCCAACAATAAGCTAGCTACACTAGAGAAGGGTCTTCAGCCGGGGTAGTCAAGAATGACTTGATCTCCTCAAGAGGTGAATCATGCATTGCAGCAATAGTCTCGATCATGGGAAATGTGGCCTTGTCAAACGAGTCCGATTCAGCTCGTAACTTCTTCAATGCATTTTTATCAAAGTTCTTCGCCATCTCCGGTTTCTTGCCTTCGGCAGCAAGGCGTGCACCATCCAACAATCCAGCATTGTAACCAACTTTGTCTGACAAACTGTTAATCTTTGCCAACGCATCAAGGAACTCGTCGCTGTCACGGACCTTATTGAAAGCCAAGGAAACACCTTCTGAAATGATCCATTTCTTCTCAGATGTGAGAAGAGACACTTTCTCCTCAAGGTTCGCAATTCGGTTTTCAGAGGCAAGTTGATTATCCTTCATATCCACGGTAAGTTTCTTCACTGCAGCCCGCTGAATACACAACTCCTCCTGGGCACCACTAAGATCCACAGTAAGCTTTTCCTTAACAAGGTCAGACGCATCACAACGAGACTTGAGAGAAGCGTTTTCAGCCTCCAGCTTGGACACTTGCTTCTTGAGGTCACGAATCTCATTAACACCGTCCACCCAACGGCCGTGAATCTCAACAAATGAAAACAAACTGTTCACCATAGACAAACAACTGGCATTCGACAGTGCTCTATTTTTCAAAGCCTTCGCATGAAAGAATTCTGCAGGTGTGCGGGATGCAAACATAAAATCCCTACACGCATCTGGGGTCTCGAAAGTTGTTCCGTTGGTCAGCTCCCAATCGGGAATAACTTATCCTCCGCGTTCAGCTCGGAGTCCTCAGAAGAAGCAGCCGCTTTTTCGTTACCTGAACCACCGACCGAATGATCACCAAAATTAGAAACGGTTAACATGTATACATATGAATGTGAATAATGTTTGAGTATGAGGAGCAGCTCTCACCAGGAGATGAAGAAGCAGAACCAGAACTGCCAGAATTCGAACCAGAAGCCGCCTCAGCCGCGGCTGAGGGCTCTCCTTGAAGAGCCGCGGCAGGCGAGAGGGGGGGGGAGGGGGGGGAGGACGGCCGCGACCGCAATCCTGGGCCGCCCAACCCCTGTTTGCGCTTCATCTTGGGGCGACTAGTGGGAACAGAAGCTTCATCAACACCTTTTCGCTTGCGAGTAGGCGGTGGCATGGTTTCACCCGGTTGAACAACGTAGCCAGCGTTGGTATCCAAAACAGAAGTCGCACCCTCAGGCAAAGCTTCAACCTGTTCAGAAACATCCTCTTTTGCAGACAATTTCATGCGTTCGAACAGACCCATACCTGTAAAAGCACATCACACAAGCAATAATCAGATGGATAAACATGTGCGTTAAGACACAAAGTAGGGAAGCAACTTACGTTTCCCTTGATAAGTCATAAATGGAACCGCGTTAGGGTCAGCCCAGTTACGACTAACACCGGCCATCACAAGGAAATACTCAGAATAGCTACAGAGTGGAGTAGGCTCGGCTCTCAACAGGTCATAAGCGGACAGATCAAATGTGTCAGGCTCGGGAAAGGGATCCTGAATGGGTTTACTAGTTTCCAACCAATGCATCTCAAATGGAATTATGCTAGATGAAATAAAAAAAAATGATCTTTCCAATGCTTTAGGCTAGTTATGGTTCGAGAAATCAAAGGAGGCTTAGGAGCTTTTCTCTTCTCAAAAGTTAGCCAATCACCTATCCTATTCAACTTATAAAAAGCCCTAAACAGATTAACTTCGGGTTCCAAGTTACGAGCACGGCAGCATATCTCAAAATGGTATACCTTAATAAGTCCTAGGGGAACAAGTTGTGATAGATGGATATCATAATGCCTAACGAGCAAACACAAAAACCGACTAACCGGGATGCGAAAGTTACAAAAGCTAAAAAATGAGGTGTAAAGAGCTATCGTCCCCACCGGTGCATCCCTCACGGTCGACGAGGGAGGAGGGACGGTAGGGCCAAGCTCAGGAGAAATACCATAGCGAAGCGTAAAGTTGTTTAAAAATCTTGAGAGATGACCGAGTGTTGAAGAACAACGTCATTTCTACACTCCATTAGAAACACGAAAGATGAGAAGAATAACGTACCGGAGAAATTTGTGATCTTGAACAAGATGGTTGGGAGAAAAACTTGAAGAGAGAAAGGATGAATAAGAAGGAAGGAACATGAGGATATATATATATAGAAGAACCCTAGGGGGTTGGGAGGGCGGCTAGGGGCCGCGCATCAATAAAAGAAGGCCCGAAGGCCGAGGAAGCTGCGGCTTGGGCCGCGGGATAAGACCCAAAGGCCGAGGAGCTTTCGGCGGCTGGGGCAAGACCCGTATATCGAGGGGTCGGCCGGCGGCTAAAAGGTACATGACCCGAGAAGAGATGTAGATCGCAGGTCGAACATCGGTCGCGGCATGGGGACACGAGTTAGGATGATTCCATCAAAGGTCAATTGATGTGATTGATTAAAACCAAAGACCGGAGCTCGAGGAAAGTTTGAAAGGTGTCAAATTTGTCACATCAATTTAAAAGAAAACAAAGAAGTACAACCGTCAAAATATAAAGCAATTTTTATTCCAATGGCATGATGGGTATCATGACATTGGACTGGGGGGACATGAAGGGGTATCACCCTAAATAAATGAATAAAACCTAAACGGGCAGAACACAAAGTTCAGCCGCGGCTCACTAAGGCTAAGAGCCCAGCCGCGGCCCATTCAGGCTGATGTGCTTTCACGGCGATCTAAGTTCAGCCGCGGCGCACTAGGGCTAGGGGCCCAGCCGCGGCTCTCTCGGGCTAGAGGCCCACTCACTGCGATCCAAGTTCAGCCACGGCTCTCTCGGGCTAGAGGCCCACTCACTGCGATCCAAGTTCAGCCACGGTTCGCTCGGGCTGGAGGCCCAGCCGCGGCCCAAGCTCCGTCCCGTATAGGCCGGGGCCCCAAGCCACAATTCGTGACAAGAACCCAACTTGTTTAACTAAGAAAAGGAATCCAAGCTGTGACTAGCGTACCACGGGAGCAGGAAGGAGAGGCTTAAAGCCACGGCTGGGAGTACATGCCCAGTGCCGCGGCTCAATATGCCAAAGCCAGATCGAACGCCAAACTTCGTAAAGTTCCCATGTCCAGCACTTATGAAAACTCTTATGTAAACTTGGCAACCAAGGAAGCCATTCATTGGTTGCAAAGGAATAAGAAAGAAGACAAAACGAGTAATGCCAAAACAATGCCAGGAAGTCGGAACAGCCCCCATATCCCCAGGTCAACTATCAAGACAAACCTCATTAATGTTAGTCAGAAACCCTTTACACCAGAAGGGTATGAAACTCTAAACTAGGGAATTTCAGTCTCAGATCATTGACCACAGGTTTCCAAAAATAAGGCCATGCTATGTTCAATCCCCATGTATCAACACTATAAATACTTCTGAAATTCCATAAGAAGAGGCAGACTGAGATTCATACACACACACATTCACAAAACATTAGTTACAAGCCATTTACTTATTAATCCTCTCAAAGCTCTCTCGATACAAATACTTATTCTCACGCCGGAGTGTGGTCTCGGGGAGAAATCCCTTTCTGTCCGAGGCGAGGCTCACGGTGTTGTTGTTGTCTCACAGGCATTCCAGTCAGCTGAAGCTCGCATCAAGTCCCATCAGGTTCTTGGTACTCTGTCCAGCCGAAGCCAAGTTCAACCGAAGCCCAGCTCAGTGAAGTCCAAGCCCAGTCGCATCCCACCTTTCAGCTGCAGTCAGCTTTCTCAGCAATCAAAGCCCCTGCCTAATCCACAACAGAAACCTTATTTACGCACTGCTCCCGAGTCTTAATCCCTTGATTAATATTCGTGTAGCAACAGGGTGCGTGTTAATGCAGAGAGGAAAGGTTATAGCCTATTCATGCCGACAGTTGAAGGTTCATGAGGTCAATTATCCTACTCATGACTTGGAGCTAGCAGCCGTGGTCTTTGCGTTAAAGATTTGGAGGCACTATCTTTACGGGATGAAGTGCACCATCTTCCCTGACCACAAGAGCTTGAAGTACTTCTTCGAGCAGAAGGACCTGAACATGAGGCAGAGACGATGGTTGGAGCTTATAAAGGACTATGATTGCAAGATCCATTACCATCCGGGCAAATACAATGTGGTGGCGGATGCCCTTAGCCGAAAAGAGAGGCCCGAGCCGATTCGGATGAAAGCATACCAGTTGATCATGACCTCGGATTTGATGAAGCAACTCAAAGAGTTTCAAGACGAGGCATTGAAAGAATATCATCTTAACTCTGAAAGAATGAGAGGTTTTGTCGTGGAGTTGGGTGAAAACACACTTGGTGTTAGAACCCGGTTTGGACGAATGTGGATTCCACGTTTTGGGGATCTACACATGAATATTATGAACAAAGCTCACAAGACTCGATACTCCATTCATCCCGGTGCCACAAAGATGTACCAAGACATGAAAAAAGATTATTGGTGGCCGGGTATGAAGCGTGATGTGGTGGAGTATGTGAGTAAGTGCATTACTTGCTTACAAGTGAAGGCCGAGCATCAGAAGCCGTATAGGAAGATCCAACCTTTGGATATACCGGAATGGAAGTGGGAGCACATCACCATGGATTTCATTAAGAAGCTGCCGTGTACTCCAAAAGGGTATGACGCCATATGGGTGATAGTTGAGCGTTTGACGAAGAGTGCTCACTTCCTGCCGATCCGCGAGACATATTCATCCGAGAGGTTGGCTGATCTGTTCATCAAATAAATTGTAACTCATCATGGTGTGCCGGTGTCTATTGTGTCTGATCGTAACACCCGGTTTACATCTAAATTTTGGAAGAAATTCCACGACGCTATGGGGACGAGGTTACATATTAGCACGACTTATCATCGTCAGACTGATGGTCAGTCAAAGAGGACCATTCAGACATTGGAGGACATGCTTCGGGCATGTGTTGTCGATTTTGGATAAAGTTGGGATGACTACTTACCGTTAGCTGAGTTATCATATAACAACAGTTATCATGCCAGCATTGGTATGCCACCTTATGAGATGCTATATGGTAGGAGATGCAGGACAACCGTCTGTTGGGGTGATATTGGTCTAAAGGAGTTAGGAAACGTCGAGGTAATCGAGGCTACGAATGAGAAACTTGAAAAGATCAAGGCCTTCATGAAGGCAGCCAAAGATAGACAAAAGTCGTATGCTGATAAACGACGCAGACCGATTGAGTTTAAGGTGGGTGACCGGTTATGTTGAAGGTCTCACCATGGATGGGGATCATCCGATTCAAAAAGCGGGGCAAGTTGAGCCCAAGGTATATAGGGCCTTTCCGAATCCTTGCTCGAGTAGGTGAGGTGGCCTATAGACTGGAGTTACCAGATGAGTTAAGTGGAATTCACCCAACATTCCATGTATCTCATATGAGAAAGTGCTTGGCAGATGAAGATATGATTGTTCCACTGGAGGATATCAAAGTAGACAAACAGCTCAATTATGTGGAGCAACCAGTGGCGATCATTGATCGAAAAGAGAAGAGGCTGAGGAATAAAGTGGTTCCTCTTGTGCGTGTACAGTGGAAACACGGGAAAGGATCCGAGTCTACGTGGGAGACTGAAGAAGAAATGAGACAGCATTACCCACGTCTTTTCGAGGAATAACAGGTTTCGGGGACGAAACCTATTTAAGGGGGGTGGACTTGTAACACCCGGATATTTTTTTGAAGCTGAAGAAAAAAGAAAAAGAAATAAACCCCAAAGTCGGGGGACCAAACTTGCCAAAACGGAAAGAAGATTTGATGAGTAGGGGAATAAGAGGGGGAGGGCAGCCCACACCCTCCCCACACTTGTAAAAATTAGCCACAGAGAGAAGAGAGGGAGAAAAGGGTTTCAAAGCTTGGTTTTTGAGGATTCGGGCATGAAAGTTGAAGTTTAGCGGGTTGAATCGAAGCTCTTCTCGTCGGGGTTTTTTGTGTGAGTTCTAGGACCCCTCTTTTACATGTTTTCAACCGATTTGGGGCTGGAACACATAGTGAAACCCGTTTTTGAAATGTGTGTGTTTGACCCGTGTGTATGTGTTTGTGTGTGATGCGAGTGGAGTTTGTTTTCAGGCTTTTGTGTGCTTGATGGTGTTATGGTATGTTTTCCTAAGGTTTAGGATGGTTGATTTGGGCTTAGAATGAGTTTGGGGGAGCTTGGAGGCTGAAAATGGCAGATTGGGTTCGGGATGAACTGCATTCTGCATCAGCTGGGGCTAGGCTATCGAAATGGCATGCGATTGGAGGCCATACGCCCGAACGGCATGCGACTGAGGTCCATGTGCACGATTTCCATGCGACTGAGGTCCATACGCATGGAAGTCATACGACTGAAATTCATGCGCCTGTAAGGTATGCGATTGAAGGTTATGCGACTAAGTTCCATGCGCCTGGAGGCCATGCGACTGAGGTCCATTCGCACGAAGGGTATGCGACTGAAGTTCATGCGCCTGACGTCATGCGACTGAACGCCATACACATGAAAGTTATGCGACTGAGAGTACATACACATAGGTATCCATTCGCCTATAGGTCCATCCGCATAGGTCCATTCGCATAGGGTCCATTCGCCTGATGTCCATTCGCCTAAGTGTTCAATCGCCTGGAAGGCCATGCGACTGGAGGGTGTCCATACGCCCAAGTAGGGCTCATACGCCCAAAAGAACAATGGTTTATTTTCTGGCTTTCGAGGGGAACTGTAGATGTGAGTTTTGACTTGGGAGTTTCCCGGGGGTTTATGTAAGCTGACTTTTGAGGTCATAGACGTTATGATGGGCATGATGATGATGTATATTGATGATGTTATGTATGATGTTATGCATGATGGTACGTGTGATATATGTTATGTATGCATGCTGATATGTGTGATGATTTGCATGATCTTGTTGATGTTCCTGTTTACATATGTTTATCTTCTCATGGCTTTGCGTTGAATGATAATAAATGAAATGATTAAGTATAATGTAACGTAAAGTGGAAGATAATGAAAAGAGGAATAAAATAATGAATGCATGCATTAATGAACGAATGAAAGTATGAAAGGCTTGAAAGAAAATGAAAGGAGGTTCACAACTCATTGAGAGTTGTTAGCTCAACTGTGTGTACTTACAACGTGCGATTTTGGCTAACTCATAAGGGTTCATACTCATAGTAAGAGTTCAGTCTCGGTGATTTCTCCAACACGTGCGATTTCCTATTTACTATGTGTTATAAAGCGTGCGATCTTAGCGAACCCATAAGAGTTCACACACACAGGGGGAGTCTGTCCTAGTGACCACTCCATACGAGCGATATGGGGTCCTTGTCACTTAACCCTAGATGAAATTGCTTGGTGCTCTAGAGGGGGGTTAAGTACATGACAGGACCTAGATAGAAGTGAAAGATAACAAATGTACGAAAAGTGCGATAAGTAAGAAACGTGCGAAATGTATGAAATGAACAATGATAAAGATAATAAATATTATCTAAGTGTATGTACGATGTGTGATCACGTTCTAAAGCCGGATATGATTTGAAAGAAAGAAATGAACGGTTTTAACGAAAGATAAAGTATGTTTTATATTATAAAACTAGAACTCACTCAGGAAAGCTGACTTTTATGTGTTTCCAGTTGCCAGGTAATGTTGCTGAGGATGGTACGGGGCGGCTACTCAGCTCTTTTGGATGACATTCTTTTGTTTAATGTTTTTGCATTGTAATGCGAACGAGCGATGTTCTGAAATGAACAATTGTATTAACTTGCAAAAGCATTTGTAATGAAACGAGATGTCTATTTTGATTATTTCGCTGCGATGTTTTATGCAAGTTAAATGTATTTATTTGTTTTATGTGTGATGATTGACCAACTGTACGTGTCCCGGGAACGGGGCCTTACATGTGGGTAGAAATAGAGATTTATGCATGGTATGTGTGTGTACTTGGTATGTTTGTAAATGTACTAATTGTAGGATTGTGCATGAGATCTTGTAATTTATGTTCTAGAGTATATAAGTATGTATATATGCGAGTGTCATATGTTGTTTCATTGTGTATGTTCGTAGTTATAATATAGATTATATGTGTGTAGAAGAAAAGGCATTATATAGTGTGTGTAATATATAGATAAATATATATTATGAAGTGTATGAAATCATACGTATACAAATATATTACTGTGTATGGGTTATGTATGTATTACTATGCATTATGGTGTGTACTTTGGGTACATATCATGGGTAATAGCTTCATGTAATATTATTAGTGTGGATTTATTATATATTTAATTTTTAAATGCTTAAATAATACCTTTATACATTATAACTAGATTGCTTGCGTTAATGGTGGTTTGATCTATGCTTGTGCTTGCTTGTGAATGGGGGAAGTGTTTAATGGTTGCACCATAACAGAGTCAAGAACACTAAACCATACGATACTAATATTAGAACTTGTAATTAAGTAAATATTAATTAAAATTTAGGTTAATCGAAACCAAATCTTTTGTGCTTACATTTACATGTTGTTGTGCATCCAAGGTGAGTTCTCAGCCCCACTTTACTTACCTTCTTTGGGGTGAAAGAAACATGTGTTGTAATCGTATATTCATTTGATCACTATTACTGTAATTTCACTTGTTTACTAGTGTTACACCATACTTAAGTCCTCATACTCGAACCGTTAATGTATGTGTTATAGTGAGGTAATTCTGAGTAGATCTACAAGGTTTGACAAACCCCACCCGGGCTAGTTGCACTAGCACCACTATATGTCAAACGGGTGTTTAATTGACCTAATTTTTGTTTCTGTGACCGGGTGTTCATAGCCGAGGCCTTCATTTACATTGTCAGCTTCGGTTGCAAACTTCATACACTTAGTACCTTGTTTCAGTAGACTAGCTATCTACTAATATTACTTTGTTTACTGTATCTTTTTAATATTACGTTCTGTTCAGTAGACCAACTTTATGTTGACACTTTAGCATGTTTCTTTCAGGTTCTTAAGCGAGCATGGCTAGGATCATTGCATCATTGCATTCATCATTTTTGGTCAACCCGAAACTTTTGAATTTTCTACATATTATACTTATTTGGTTTTGCACGTGTTTGCGCCATTGGGTACAAATTAATACGCTTCTGCATTTACTTTCATGTTTTTGTATTTAACTCTTATTTCGGGAACATTAATTTAAATGAGCAATTATGTTTTGTAAATGTTGTGTTGTTTGGTGTAACTAGTTGCTGAGATCCCGGTATGTCACGTGCCTAACAGTGTTACCCCGTTTGTGGAATTTGAGGGTTTAAATTAGTATCAGAGCCAATGGTTATAGCGAACTAAAAATAAATTTGCATTTCATTTGCATTGCATTTAGACTATAGCCTGATCCCTTAGTTACACGCATATAGTCACGTTTAGCTTAATTTATTGCCTTGTCTGTTTGCTATACTTGCTTGGGATTTGCTTGTTGTGCTATATTACTATGAGAGTTCGGCTACAGGAATGACATAATTATCTCTTAATTCTATGTTTACGGGAAAAGGGTCAGTTAATCCTGAATTCCCGTTGTTACCTCATGTTTCTCCAAACGAGTGACTCCGAGTTAGAGTGAGTCGCGAGAAGGTTACTTACGAATTAACCGTACCTTACGTTTTACATTATACCTCTCGGAATTCGATATAATATCCTTGGTACTGGACTTGATGTTTCTCGGGAACATGTCCTGCCTCCTGTTAAATGCTTTCTTGGACGAGAGATACTTCTGTCATACTTTCTTTACCTACATCATAACTTCTCCCAGGAGCATTTCATAGCTGCACTGGTGACTACTATAGACATTAGGAGATAACTTATTAAGGTTTACGTACGATAATGCTACCTTACCCATCTGACCTGAGTACATTGACGACCTTTCACCCAAGTGAATGTTTTCCCAACCGATTCCTTCGTACAACCTTGGTTAATTGACCCTTGGTTTAATAACTATATCTTTGATACCTCTATCATTGATAACACTTTGTACATGACAAGGTATGTTAGCTCGGATAGGAGGTACCAGGGGTGACCATGCAAAGCAAATTACCATCACGGGTGCACACTTAATTGTAATTTGTCATGCGTGAGAAGTCTGGCGAACCATGTCGGATGATAATAGACATAGTCAGTAGAAATTTTCATTTCTATACTACGGGGACACGAGAGTCTCAATCCGTATAAAACATCACTAAGGATATGGAAGCGATCCTTCATCTCCACTTGTATGAAAATTTTCATCCATCTAGAACCTTAATAGGATTTGTATTATGACAATAGTCCCAGTCGTTATGAGACGTTGCTCATTCTAGCATTTTAGTTATCGTGGAATACTATTTATTTGATATGTACGTAATCTTCATGAAAGTTGCGTCAGAGTAATGATACTCTATGTGCATGTATTCTTTGTTCATTGGGTTAATCTTAAGACATAGACATGGCCGTTTAAACGTTCCAACATTCGTTTCATTTGGTATTTATCATGTTGAGCGTAAGTTACTTTTGCTTGTCCTCCGGTGGTGGGATTCAAATTAGATTTTCCTGGTTGACAGTGTTTGACGTAAGGTCAGTTAACAAAGTGTCTTACGACGACCCCGACTGTTACATCTGTGCGTTTCCACTATAAGAAGCAAGTGCAACTATCATCTCCATGGGTTGTGCAATGAGGAAATCTGAGAGCGATCGGAAGAAAAATTGGCCATGGCGTCAAGAGCTGTCACGTGAACATCCCGGCGAAGTCTCCTCAACCTCAAGTACCATAGAAGGGATGTTACGAGTGCGGTCAAGCTGGGCACTTCAAGAGGAATTGCCAAAAGCTAAAGAAAAACAATGGCGGTGGTAGGGGTGCTGACAACCACAATGGCAATGGCAATAGTAATGGAAATGGTGGTGTTAAGAGTAGATCCTTCGTTATTGGTTCAGGTGACGCTCGTAATGATCCTTCTACTATAACTGGTAAAGATCTTGTCAATGGTTGTTTCGGCCCTGTTCTATTTGATTTTGGTGCTGATATGAGTTCATTTTAAATAAGTTCAGTAAGTTACTAGATATTACATCTACAACCTTAGACTTGAATATACTATACAGATAGCTGATGGTAAGATACTAGATGTTCCCATATATACGGTGGTTGTAAAATAAGGTTGTTTGGGAATGATTTTGATATTGACCTTCTATCTATTACGCTTGGTAGTTTCGATGTCGTTGTTGGTATGGATTGGTTGTCTAGGAACCCAACCGGAAGTATTTGTCGCGAGAAAATCATCCGACTACCTCTGCTTGATGGATAGTTACTCACGGTGGAAGGTTACAAGAGTGGTGTTGTGGCCGGCATCATCTCTTACATGAAGGCTAAAAAGTGTCGAAGAAAAGGGCATTCAATGATTTTAGCCCTGGTACTAAAAAGACCACTAAGGATAAATGACAAGAAGACATTCCTGTTATTAGAGATTTTCTTGGGGTATTTCTCGAGGACTTGCGTGGCCTTCTTCCACATAGGCAAGAATAGTATTAAATCGAGTTACACTAGGAGATTCCCTATCGCTCGGGTGTCATATCGTTTGGCACCGAACGAGCTTCAGAAATTGTCGAAACAGTTGCAGGAACTGTAACCTTGGGGAGCACTTGTGTTATTTGTGAAGAAGAAAATTAGAACCTTTCAGATATGCATTGACTATCGGGAATTGAACAAGGTTACCATAAAGAATCGTTACCCTCTTCCACGTATCGAAGACCTGTTTCATCAACTGCAAGGATCGAGTTACTATTCAAAGATTGATTTAAGGTCTGGATATCATCAGCTCAGAGTTAGAGAAAAAGACATATCCAAGACAGCTTTTAGAACTCGTTATGGGTACTTTGAGTTCACAGTCATGCCATTTGGTTTGACGAACGCTCCTGCAGTCTTTCTGGACCTCATGAATCGTATTTGTATACCCTATTTAGACAAGTTTGTCATCGTCTTCATTGATGACATATTCATTTATTCCGAGAATAAGGAGGAGTATGAGGAACACTTAAGGACTATTCTAGAGCTTTTGAAAACCAAACAACTATATGCCAAGTTTTTCAAATGTGACTTCTAGATGAGAGAAGTATAATTCCTAGGGCATGTGGTTAATGAATGGCATTCATGTTGATCCGTCTTAGATTGAGGCAATCAAGAATCGGCCTGCGGCGACGACGCCTACTGAGGTGCGCCAATTCCTTGGGTTAGCAGGTTATTATCAGCGTTCCATCGAAGGATTCTTGAAAATGGCAAAGCTCGTGACTGCCCTAACTCACAAGGAACTGTTTACAAATGGGATAGTAAGGAAGAAGAGGCTTTCCAAGCACCTAAGGATAAAGTGTGTAGTGCTCCGATCTTGGCATTGCCAGAGGGAACAAATGAATTCGTGATGTATTATGACGTATCAATCCAGGATTTGGGTTGCGTGTTGATGCAACGCGAGAAGGTGATAGTTTATGCATCAAGACAGCTTAAGGTGCATGCGAAGAACTATACAACCCATGACTTGGAGTTAGGAGCTGTAGTATTTGCACACAAGATCTGGAGACATTACCTTTATGAAACCAAGTGCACAATCTTCATAGATCATAAGAGTCTTCAGGACATTTACGAACAGAAGGAGCTGAAAATGAGACAGCAATGATGGTTGGAATTGCTGAATGATTACGACTTTGCCATCAAGTATCATCCGAGAAAGGCTAACATGGTAGCTGATGCCCTCAGTCATAAGGAAACCCTAAAGCCTTGTCGTGTCTGTGCATTACAGCTAACTATCCATTCAGACCTACCAGCATAGATTAAGAATGCCCGGGCTGAGGCATTACAAGAGAAGAATATCAAGTTAGAATCTCTCATGGAAGTTGAGAAATTATTTCAGGAGAAAGCAGACGGTCTTCGTTGCAATGAAACCAGTATGGGTTCTGTTGTTCGGAAATCTCAGGGAATCGGTCATGGACGAAGCTCACAAGTCCCGTTATTCGGTACATCCTAGATCTAACAAGATGTATCAAGACCTGAAGGAATCTATTGGTGGCCTAACACGAAGGCTGAAATTGCCACTTATGTGTCTAACCGTGATGCCCTCAGTCATAAATTTATTTGAAGGAAATTATGGAGCGACATGGCGTACCACTCTTGAACATCTCTAACCGTGATGCGCGATTCACTTCACACTTCTGGCAGTCACGACAAAAGTCTTTAGGCACTCGTCTGGATATGAGCACGACTTATCATCCACGAACATATGGTCAAACATAATGCACAATACAGACCCTAGAAGATATGCTTAGAGCATGCATTATTGACTTTGGAAATAGTTGGGAAACACATCTACCTTTGGTTGAGTTCTCTTACAATAACAGCTACCACATGAGCATCAAAGCCGCACCATTTGAGGCACTTTATGGCGGAAAGTGTAGATCACCTCTCTGTTGGACTGAAGTCGGTGATAGTTAGTTAACTTTTCTTGAGCTTATTCATGAAACCACAGAGAAGATTGTTCAAATTCGTAACCATATGGCGGCAGCTTGTGATCGTAAAAAAAGCTACGCAGATCAAAGGAGAAAACCTTTAGAATTTCAAGTTGGTGACATGGTGTTATTAAAGATTTCACCTTAGAAGAGTGTGATACGCTTTGGGAAGCGTGGAAAGCTAAACCCTAGATACGTTGGATCGTTTGAGATTGATAAGAGGATTGGTCCTGTGGTTTATCAACTAAATCTACCTGCGGATCTCGATGTTGTTCATAACGTGTTCCATATGTCAAACTTGAAGAAGTGTCTAGCCGATGAATCACTCGTAGTCCATTATAATGATCAATGAATAGCTTCGCTTCATTGAGGAACCAGTTGAGATTATAGATCGAGAAGTCAAAACCCTAAAGCGTAGTAAGATTCCTATTGTGCGCGTTAGGTGGAACTCAAAGCATTGATCAGAATTTACTTGGGAACGCGAGGATCAAATAAAGAAGAAGTATCCATAATAGTTCTAAGACCATACATCTACTTGTTAAGGTATCGTTTTTAAGATATCTTTTCTTTATATTTCGAGACGAAATTCCCTTCAACAAGGGGATGATGTCGCAACTCGGTCGAAACCTTATACCTTATAGTTCTTTCTCATTGTATTTGTTATACCTTATACCTTATAGTTCTTTCTCATTGGATTCGTTACAGATTTGTAGTAATTCCATTCCATAAGTTACAAATCGCTGAATCTCGTACTTTGACCGAAGAATCTCGTGCTTTGACTGAACCTGATGTTCTGATTTTTGGGACGAAAATTCCTTCAACAAGGGGATGATGTGACATCCAGATTTTTCAAGTTAATCTCGCCCCCTTGACCTAACCTATCTTCATTATATTTTGATTAATCAAATTTTGTTTAATCAAATTATTATACCATTCAATAATGTAACACCCGTTTATTTTCTTTAAAGTCAAAGAAAGAAGAAGAAGAAAGAAAAGAAATAAAGCCCAAGTCGAGGGACCAATCTTGCCAAAACAGGAAAAACTTTAGAGGAGTGGGGGTATAAAAGGGGCATGGCTTCCCACACCCCTCTCCCATACTCACTCCATTCGGCCAAGAGAAGAAAGGGAGAGAAAGGGCAAAAAGCTTCGGGTTTTCTTGGATTCGAGCGCGAAAGTCGAAGGCAAGCGGGTTTGTAGGAAGCTATACTCGAAGGGGCTATTAATGTGAGTTCTAGGACCCCTCTTTTACACGTTTTCAACTGATTTGGGGCTGGAACACATATGAAAATAGTTTTTTGAAGTGTTGGGTGTTGAACCCGAATGTATGTGTATGTGTGTGTATCAGGTGGGGTTTGATAACGATGTATGGTTGATGCTTATGTGATGGTGTGTGTGATGTATGATTGATGTATGATGGTATGTATGGTGTATGTTATGAATGTATGATGATGCCCTGTATGGTGATGTTGTATGTTTATGTTTATGTTCCTTTTATGTATGATTATTTTTCTATGGCTTTACGTTGAATGATTAATGAATGAAATGAAAAGTATTATGTATCGTAACGCGGAAGATAATTAAAAGAGGAACGTAATGAAAGAATGCATGCGTTAATAAATGAATGATGGTAAACAGTGTGTGGGATAGCTACCCAGAAGGATGCACACCGGGGTCTTTCTTTGTGATTCACCATTTGTATAGAACCTTTGTCCCTTACCCAAGATACTATGGTTAGGCTGCTGTGCGCCATGACCGGGGGGGGGGGGGGTCTATGATAAACCTCGGCCCAGTATCCGCTTTATGCATGACGGTGGGTATAGCACATGACAATGGTACACCTGAATTTACCCTAGGTACTGTGGCCAGGCTGTTGTGCGCCATGACGGGGGGTCTATGATAGACCCGACCCAGTACCCGCTTTATGCATGACGGTGGGGTAAAGTTCATGGTTTTGGATGGAATGTAAAGAAGTAAAGATAAATGTATGAATGAAAGTAAGAAAGCATGAATGAATGAAAGTTAATGAATGAATGATGAAGATAATAATAATATTATCTATGTGTACGTATGATGTGTGACCATATACAAAAGTAAAGAATGGTTTTAAACGAAAGTAAAGTATGTTTTATGTTAAAACTAGAACTCACTCAGCAACGCTGACTTTTTATGTGTTTTCCAGTTGGCAGGTAATAATTGCTGAGGATGGTACGGGCGCAGCTACTCGGCAAGTTTTTGGAATGGCATCCATTTTATGTAACGTTGATGTTTTTGTGATGTAATGCAAATACAAATGATAATTTTGTAATGGTTGACAATGTTGTATTATTTTGCAAAAGCAATTATTTATATATGAAATAGTTTTAAGTATTCCCGTTGCGATGTATTTAGCAAATTTAAAGGTATGTTTTATGTTTATGTGTGATGATTGTCCAACTGTGAGTGTCCCGGGAACAGGGCCTTACACCAAAGCAGCAAGCTGCAGTTGCTGTTGAAGAAGAAGGCTTTGACTGGAGCTTTCAGATAGAAGATGCATCTCCAAACCAAGCACTCATGGCAGACCATGATGAAGCCAAGGTATTGGAACATCTTTGTACTCCTGAATGTATTGCTAAAGTTAATAGATATAGGTCCTATAACTTAGAAATGAGATCTGATCTTGAGTACTTAAATATCTTAAAAGTTGATTTTAAGAGAGGTGAAAATGATTATAAACTAAAGATAGAGGACTTAGAGAAAACCATTTCAACTCTTAAACATGAGCACACAAACTACAGAACTCGGATCAAAGACCTCATTACTAAGTTAACTGAATGCCAGGCTGAGCATGAGATCGGTAAAGCCAAGGCAGAAAAATGTGTTCTTGAATAAGAGACCTTCAAGATCATAATTGTAAGGATTCCCATAAGTCTGATGCAGCCAAAACATCCAAAGTCTCTATGCATGCATGCACTGAAGAACAAAAGTAGAAATGCTTCGGAAGTTTTACACCATGCACTAGAAATATTCTAAGTGTAAAACTTTTGAAGCCAAGACCAACATCTTCCGAAGCCAAAAGTGAAGTCTTCTAAAGCTTCAAAGACAAAGTCTTCCGAAGCCAAAGAGTGAAGACAGATTTCTTTTGAAGACTTTTAAAGACATGATTTTATCTGATGTACTTTACCATAAACCTGGACCACCTTTCCGTACAGAGTCACCAACTTACATGAGTTGGTGAAAAAGTCCATGCTTTTGGTAACTGTACATTGAGGTCTTGCGTCCATGCTTTCTACTTTATGTACTTTTATCCTTTTTGTAATATATTAGGATGTGAGCTATGGCATCTCATAGTCACTTGTCAAAAGTCAAATCTTCCTTTTGACTTTACATTTGATTTTGTAGTTGTCTAGACAATTGTATCCAGCTGGCCTTCAAAGTATGGCCGGCTGTAGGATGCAGTATATGTATCTCAAGTACTTGTAACTTTTATCGTATGCTTTGTAACATTTGTAATAGAACTTGAGAAGCAATATACAACATTCTTGTAAACCAATTAATTACTTGTGTTGTTTGCCATCTTGTTCTGTCTCATATTTACTTGTGTTCTTAGCATCTTTCATTAACATGTTAACCAATTCCCTCTTTGATCTGTTAAGTGTTCTAAGCAACTCTCCTCATTGTGTTGTTGTGTTGTAAGTGCATACCCTTCACCGGTCCTGCATTTGGTATCAGAGCTTTTCAGGGTCTTGATATAAGATCTCACCATCTTAAGATCCCTCACACACATAAAATACTTAACAACTCAAATGGTAGCTATTACCAAAGCTGATATGGAAACTGGAACTATGACAAAGTCTCCATTGATCACTCATGAGACTTTGATACTTGGTGTTCAAAGAATGGAAGGCTTCATCAACTCTCAAGACTCCAGGATGTGGGACTCTGTTGTTGAAGGACCTCTCATACCAAGCACCACTTCTGCTACTGGTGGTGATATGTTTCCTAAGGCTGTGGCTGATTACTCTGAAGCACACAGGAAAAGAATAGAGATTCATCAGAAAACCATGACAGCCCTTCAAACTGCTCTTCCAAACTCCATCTACAGAGGCTTCAAGAAGTGCAAAACTGCCAAGCAACTATGGGAAGCACTGAAGCTGATGTATGAGGGGTCTACTGAAGGAAAGGAGAACAAGAAGGATCTCCTGAAGCAGCAGTTTGAAAACTTCACCTTCAAGGTAGGTGAAACCATGACTCAACAATACTTCAGGTATGTTGAGATTGTGGATACTCTAATGGATGTTGGAGTAACTCTTGACAACAAGGACATTGTAAGGAAGTTTATGTCCTCTCTTCCTAGACAATAGACACATTACTGTGTTGTTATCAAGAGGACTGAGAACCTTAAGACTCTTACTCTTACAGAGTTGTATGGTATTCTTAGTGGCTACTAGATGGAGATGAACATGCAAAACTCATCTGGTAACTCCAACAATCAACTGAGTTCAGCCCTCCATGTGGTTGAAAGGGAAAGCATTGAACCACATCATTATCTTATATGCTTACTTAACAATTCAAAAAAGGGCCCTTTCATCACCTTCCCAGAGACTCCAAGGGAAAGCTACACTCAAGGAAGTCCTTTCTAAGATACAAGTTCTTCTCATGCCTTTGTCTCTGCTGATAAAACCTTAGGCAACTTTCTCTTCACCCTTAAAGATTTGGACTGTATCCATCAAGATGATCTGTAGTTTATAGAGATAGTCCAGAAAATGGCTCTTCTCACTCACAGAGCCAAGAAGTTCTACAAGAGGACAGGGAGAAAGTTTCCAAGCAATGTAGCCAGTGGAAAGTTTAGGTTGGATAAAAGCAAAGTAAAGTGTTACAACTGTAACCAGATGGGACACTTTGCAAGAGAGTGTAAAGCACCAAGGACAAATATTGGCCAAGCACAAACCAGACCAAACAACACTGAGAAAGCCCCAGAATGAGAAGCCAAAGCAGCAAGCTGCAGTTGCTATTGAAGAAGGAGGCTTTGATTGGAGCTTTCAGGTAGAAGATGCATCTCCAAACCAAGCACTCATGGAAGACCACGATGAAGCCAAGGTATTGGAACATCTTTGTACTCGTGAATGCATTGCTAAAGTCAATAGATACAGGTCCTATAATTTAGAAATGAGATATGATCTTGAGTCCTTAAATATCTTAGAAGTTGATCTTAAAAGAGCTGAAAATGATTATAAACTAATGATAGAGGACTTAGAGAAAACCATTTCAACTCTTAAACATGAGCATACAAACTACAGGACTCAAATCAAAGACCTCATTACCAAATTAACTAAATACTAGGCTAAGCTTGTGATCAGCAAAGCCAAGGCAGAAAAATGTGTTCTTGAAGAAGAGACCTTCAAGAACATAATATCCTCATCCTTGCATGCAAAAGTTTGTTATCAAAATAAGCAGGGACTAGGATCTTGTGAGATAGCTCCTCCACACACAATCTTGTTTGTATGATCTCCTAGGTGTGGAACTTATGAAGATGAGCTTCCTCTCATATATCCTGTGACAGAAGAAGATGAAGAGGAGATGGTGGAGAATGGCTCTGAGAAGAGTGAAGAAGAGCATTCTAAGAAGGGCCACCATCCCTCTGAGGAGAGCAAAGCTATTGGGATGACCAAGTCAAGAAGAAAGAACTTGATCAGGAAGGCCAAAAGAAAGTCCAAAAAGGCTCAAGAGATCAAGGCCACCTTCAATTCTGCATAGAAACAAGTCTTCATCTCTGCAAGATTTGAAGTGGTAAAGGCTGAAGACACCAACTTGAACTCCATCAACAAGAGTTTTGGTTCATGTCCAAATCATCCTATCATCAAGAAGAAGGCTGATCAGTTGTGCATCACTGCTGTACAAGCTGAACCGTCCAGCTCCAAACGTAGTTTTATCCCCATAAGAACTGCCACAGCATCTGCAAAGATGAAGATGGAGAAGGTAGTGATCAAGTTCAGCCTTGTTCACAAAACAAAACTCCTAGAAGGAAGAAAATGGACTGTGGGAGTACTTCTCATCTTGCTAAGGATTGTGTTTACAATCCAAAGAGTACTCTCCACATGACCAATAAAGAAACTTCTAAGAGTTTGGAAAAGAAGAAGCAAGCTTCGGAAGGAAAATCTGTTTCTTTCGGAAGCTCCAAAATGAAGAAGAAGACAAGTGGAAACTTGCCATCGGAAGAAAAATTGGTCTCGGAAGAAAGTCATACTTCCGAAGCACTGAAGCCTGCAGTAGTGAAATCAAGATCTTTCGATGGTCCAGTCATCAAAACTTCCAAAGTATTGAAGGTCAAGTCTAAGCTTCCAAAGGTGGTGTGGAAGTCAAAGAAAGACCAAGTGGCTGAAAGTTCTTCATCAACATCAGCAAATGATCCTTCTAGCATGACTATAGGATCAATTACTGTTGCATTGTCTTCAACTTCTTTTGATGAGCCCTTGACTAATGAGGCTTGGGTTTCCAAATGTAACTAATCATCTCTTTTGTGCAGGAACAACTCAAGACAAATAGAAATGTATGGATCATTGATAGTGGCTGTTCCAGGCACATGACACGCAATAGGTCACTACTCTAAAAGTTTGAAAGAATTAATGGAGGATACTTTATTGGATACTCTTCTCAAGCTAAAGCTTATGGAGTATACAATTTCATAACTAGAATAGTTGAGGAGTCAGCCAATATGACTTTCAATGAGCACACTCCTAGTGTGAAAGGTTCTGGTCCGGATTGGCTATTTGATCTTGATTTAGTTACCAACTGTTTTAACAAATCTTGTGAGAATGTTTCAGGATCTACAGATACACTACCTACAGGTAATCCTGATCCAAGATTTGAGCTAAGAAGACCTTCTAGTTACACCTCTTCAGCTCTAGTGGTAACTAATCCTTCAAATGAAGCTTCCACCCACATATCAATGACAAATCCCGCTGATGCTTCTAGGGTGCCTTCAAATTCTAGCTTAGAGGCACAAAACTCAGAGGGAGGAGCTTCAAATGTCGGAGAAAATGGTGGTGGTGAAAGTGATCAGGAATTTCTTGATGCTGATAACCACTCCATTGAAGACAACATCAATGATGTCACACACTCATTTGATCAAGTCAATCTTGATAAGTGTGCTGATGTTGAGGGTGAATCTTCTTTGCAAGGTCAGAATTTTTCAAATTTAGATCTATCTAAGCAACTTGCTGTGATCCCTCAGCTAAGGATGCACAAGTCTTATCCTACCACAAACATCATTGGAGATGTTGATTTAGGGGTGAGAACAAGAGGACAAACCCATAAAGCAAATGTTTGTCTTCACTCTTTTTTCTTGTCCCAGATAGAGCCAAAGAAAATTGATGAGGCTCTAAAGGATGGAAGTTGGGTTGAAGCTATGCAAGAGGAGCTGCTTCAATTCAAAAGGCAAAAGGTGTTGAACCTATGTCCTCTTCCTCAAGGGAAGACTACCATCGGAACCAAATGGGTTTTCAGGAACAAGAAGGATGATAGAGGACTTGTCATCAAGAACAAGGCAAGACTAGTTGTTCAAGGGTATACTTAAGAAGAAGGAATTGACTACACAGATGTTTTTGCTCCTATAGCAAGACTTGAAGCTGTTAGAATATTCCTAGCTTTTGCTGCATCCAAGAACTTCAAGGTCTACCAACTTGATGTCAAGTGTGCTTTTCTCTATGAGGTGATTGATGAAGAGGTGTATATCAGACAACCACCTGGGTTTGTAGATCTTGATCATCCTGATTATGTCTGCAGGCTTGATAAAGCTCTTTATGGGCTGCACCAAGGAAGTGGTATGAGACTATATCTCAGTATCTCTGTCAACATGGCTACAAAAAGGGTACTATAGATGGAACTCTCTTCATCAAAGGAACAGGAAATGACATAATGCTAGTTCAAGTATATTAAGATGACATTATCTTTGGGTCAACTAATCCAAAGCTCTGCAAAGACTTTGAGAAGCTGATAAAAGACAGGTTTGAAATGAGTGCCATGGGGGAACTCAATTTCTTTCTAGGAATTCAAGTGAAGCAAGTTGACAATGGCATCTTAATAAGTCAGTCAAAGTATGTACAAGACATACTTAAAAGGTTCAACATGACTGACTGTAAGGTTGCTAAGACACCCATAGCCAGAAATCACTCCCTTGGACCTGATCTTGAGGGGGAGTGTGTTGATGAGCATCTCTATAGGGCAATGATTGGGTCTTTTATGTACCTCACAGCTAGCAGGACAGATATCATGTTTGCTACATGAATTTGTGCAAGATATCAAGCCAACCCCAAGATGTCACACCTAGTCACTGTCAAAAGAATTTTAAGATATCTCAAAGGTGCTCCATCACTTGGCCTTTGCTATCCAAAGAATGTTGACTTTAATCTGTATGCTTATACAGATAGTGACTATGGTGGTTGCAACATGACTGCAAAGTCTATATCAGGGGGATGTCAATTTCTTGGTGGAAGAGTAGTCTCTTGGCAATGCAAGAAACAATCCTGTGTGTCTGCATCAACTACTGAGGATGAATACATTGCTGTTGCAAGCTGCTGTGCTCAAGTGCTTTGGATTCAAAATCAGATGTTGGACTATGGATTCAACTTTAAAGAGACTCCAATTCACATAGACAACAACAGTGCTATCTCCATCACAGAGAATCCTGTGCAGCACTCAAGGACAAAGCACATTAATATCAGGTATCATTTGATTAGAGATAACTTTGAAAAGGGATTAGTCAAAGTAGTCAAAGTTAACACAAATGAACAACTGATCTATTCACCAAAGTTTTTGATGAGCAGAGATTTAAATATCTTGTATCAGCTATTGGGATGATTAACTTTGAATAGCTTTTCTTAAAACTTAATCATATTTATTTCTAAAACATGTGTGTCCTAAGTTGTCTATTCTATCACCTTCATAAGCCCTTGTTTTTTTTTTTTTGGAATAAAATCTTTTCAAAAGAATTTTCTTAGATTTTTGAATATTTTGATCTCTTTTTGAAGACTTAAAGTTTCCTTCGGAAGAAATTTATGTCTTAGTAAACAAATAATTGCTTAAGTAATTTTACCTTCGGAAGAAATTTCTGAAATATCTTCTGAATCTTAAAATCAACTTAAGTACTCTGTATGTTTTCAAAGAAAAAGTTTCTTCCGAAAGCAATTTACCTTCGGAAGTTTTTATCTCCTTAGAATAAAAAATCCTTGAGTGTAAATTCTCTTCCGAAGCAAAATTCTCAAAAAACCTTTGAAATATCATCCGAAGCCAATTTGCCTTCTGAAGCTTTTTCTTCAGAACATCCGAAGCAAATAACCTTCGGAAGATTTCTCGACTTCCAAGAAAACTACTTTTTGGGCAAAAGTAAACTACTTTTCAGAGGTGGGACCGACATCCGAATTTCAAAATTTATCATCTCTCATTAACTTTGTCTCAAATCCTTTTCACATAAATGCCCAACGGTTCCCCCCTCTTTCACTATCTTCCTCAAGTACACAATTCCTTAAACCTAAATTCTCCCAAACCGCCTTTGTTCTTCATCTTTATTCATCCTTAAGCTTCTAAAATGGTCAATCTAAATTGCAAAAACAACCCAGATTTCTCCATGGAACTTCAGAGGCAACACAACCAGGTTGCTTTGTTAATCTCTGAGAAAGATGAAAGTTTCTCAGAGATTTGCCATTTCTTAGCTCTATCCAACTACTTCACCTCCCTAACCATTGATCCTACTCTCTATGAGGATCATCTGCTTGAATTCTGGAAGACCTGCAATGAGGCCATTATGGATGGGGAGAAGGCACTGTCTGCCACAGTGCAAAGGAGGACAATCTTCATCACTCCAGCCATCATCAACACCCACTTGCAGCTGGATGATGAAGAAGGTGAGTTGTCCTTCCCAAAGGAAGCTGTAAATCATTCCTTTGAGCAGATGGGCTATGAGGGAGATTTCTCTGTAAAGACCTTCAGGAAAGGAAGGTCTCATCCGAGTGGAAATACCTGCTTCATGTGGTTATCCACAGCTTGTCAAACAAGCATGGAGGGTGGGACCAGATTCGTGAGGATTTCTCCTTCATAGTACATGGAATGGTTCAAGGGTCAAGTTCAGGTACTCTTAGTTTGTTTATACAAATTTGCTTGCTAACTTGGACTCCTTAGAGTATTATATGTTTCTTAGATATGTTCAACATATTCTCAACTGTGAACTGGGCTTACAGTTGAGGGAAACAGATAATATTCTTAACTTGGGACAAATGAAGCTTGACATCATTAAAATTATGAAGAAGCCAACTGTAGGCTTCTCAGGGATAGAAACAGCCCATGTCCCAAAAATGTTAGAGCTCATTGCTCAAAGTGACAACCTAGCAACACAAGCTAGTGTTGAACACACACCTTCTACCTCCCAACCACCAAAAATGCCACAAATCACCCTCACCTACCAAAGAAAATCCAAACGAACCCCTGCTCAAGCTATTGAGTCTGTGCAAGCCCCCATATACTCACCCATACAGGAGGAAGTGGACACTAGAGCTCCCACTTCCCCTGAGGATCAAACCACTCCTATCTCTTCAAGAATCAGGGATGAGGTTCCTCATGCTCACCCTGATGAGCTCATAAGCCAAACTGCCTTAAGCCCTCACTCTGAGACTTAATACTCAAGTTAACAACCTTTAAGGGACAATTACCATCCCCAGCCTTTAGACTTAAATCAACCCATTCCCAACCTCTCATTCTATACTGATGAAGACTTAGGTTTCAGTGGGTACCAGGAGTCTCTCTACTCTTCCCTTACTCAAAGAGAGATGAGTACTCCTGAGTCTCCTTTGTCTAGCCCACATCAGTCACCCATCACTGAGGTGGATACTTCTGAACCTGTTCAGGATATCAATATGGAAGAGGCTCTCACTTCTGCAAGTGATTACATCATTAAGACCTCAACCATGGCAACTCAGCCCATTGACACTTCAACTGAGGCTGTAAATGTGCAGTGGAAATCCAGCAGCCAAGAACCTGAGGCTGGTGGTGAGAGAGAGGACTTTGGTCCAATCATCTCATCGCCCAATGGTTTTTCTAATGAAGATGAGGGGAATCTGAGACTAAAGGTGCAAAAACTTTCAAAAACATGCTCCTATTTAGTCTCTAAGGTTAGTCACCTTGAATCTCAGGTGACTACCCTGCAAAATAGGGTCAATAATCAACAACTTGAGATATCTTATCTCAGGGAAAAACTAGCTGGAGAGCTCAACCAGGAACACAAGAACGTGTGAATGTGATTGACCTAACTCCTAGCTCACCTATGCAAGAGGGTGATGCTACCAAAAAGGGGGAGAAAGTCATTACAATCACAGAACCTGGGAGTTCTTCAGGGAGTATGGACATTGAAGATTCACCATCCTCACTTGCAATTGTGCATACTCAGCAACTTCCTCAAGTTGACATTGATGTGGACATTATAGACTCTATCATTAGGAGTCTCTTTGAGGAAGGCATTCCAAGGGCTATGTCATCTCCACCTCAAGAAACTTCAAACTACATTATTGGGTGGAGGTATGATGCTGATAGAAGAGCCCTTATTCTTCACAGAGTTCAAGGGCAACAAGAAGTATTTGATTTTCAGACCTTGAACTACTATGAAGGTCTTGACCTGATCAACATGCCACTTGTTAACCCAAGTCAATCAAGACGAGCTGACAGGTTAGCACTCAGGATTCAAGACAAAATTACTGAAGAGTTCAGCCTTAGAAGAGACAAAGGCAATCAGGTAATGTCATTGGTCAACTGGATGTTGAGGCAAACCCTGAGATTAGCTTCAAAGGGAAAACATTAGCTGAAGGCCTAGTGATAGAGCCTAAGAGCCCTGTCACACCAATAACTGCTTCAGAAATTCATTCCCTCAGTGAAACACCTGCTGGTGAAGGTGTCTCACAACCTCTCTCTGGCCAGAGCTTGGATGCTACACCAAGCAATGAAGGCCAAAGCTCTCTCCACCCTGTGTCACAAAGGTCTGTGGGTGACAAATGGAAAAGGATTTTAACTACTAAGGAGATTGAGGAGGAGGAGAGAGAGAGGAAGAGGAAGCTAAGGGGAGAAAGTTCCTCTGGGTCTTCAGGCTTTATGTAAGCTGCAATTAGGGCTGCCCCCAGACTAAACACTCAAGATGATGAGTAGGGCAGTCAGGATTACTTACCTGCAGACCAGGAACTATGATATAGATGAGATTATATCTCTCCCCTTAGAGCAATTAAATGAACTGGCTGACATGGAAGTGTCAAGAGAGATGAAAGAAGCAGAGGATGCAAGGCTACTTCTCCAATTCAAAGAGGAGAAGAGACATAAAAGGTTATACAAGCATGTTCCAACTCTCTCCCCAGTTCAAGAAAGCCCTGTGCAAGAGGATGTGGCAGCTACACAAGAACCTCAGGTAGACAAGGAAACAGATAGGCAAAACATGATCAACTACCTGAGTGCCACAGGTCTCTACCAGGCATCTGCACTTCTTCCCTTGTCCTTTGAGTACATTGAGTTTGAGTATCTCAAACAGCTTGAACTTCAAGTGCTCAAAGAACAAAAGGCAACAAAGAAAAAGATGAGGGAAGATGCAGCAAAGTCAAGAGCCATCATCCAAAAGAGTATGAAGAAGTCTGCTGACAGACAAATGATGATGAGCTTCTTGAAGTTGTATGGATTCTCCGGAAAAAGACTTGGCCCTATGTCTCTATCCATAATGGATGAGCATATCAAGGTAATCAAGCAGAATATCAAGAGTGGAGAGCTGATTGACTTACACTCCCCTCTAAGTCAAATCCCACCTAAAGTGGAGGTTAAGGTTGAACAACCTAAGACAATACAACCTGGACCTCTTGCTGAGCCTCAGCAAGCTTCATCTTCTGATCCACAGCAGGGTCAAACTCACTATCCTTCTGAACCTGTGAGGGATGAACACCCAACTAAGAAAGACAAGGATGATCAACAAGGTGCTGCAGACTAGTCTTCTCAGTTGAAGTCTTCTAAGAGGAAGAAGAGGATGGCTTCCAAACCAAAGTCAAAGAAGAAGAAGCCTAAATCATCCACCTCTACACCTCAGGATGAGTCAGATCAACCTGCAGAAGTGCATGAAGAGGCAGCCCAATCAACTCCAATTCAAGTGGACCTTCACAACTAATCCAGAAAGATGGCATGTGATCAGAGATCAAGGTGTTGAGAATGTCTACACATGGCAAGAAATAATCAACCTACCTCTGTATGATCTCTTTGAGATGAGAAGATATTATGAGGGTCTGAGTGATCCTGACCATCTAATGAAGAAGGGTATGGTCATCATCATCCTGAAGACCACCAACATCTGAAGAGCTTCTAAATGTTTTGGTAGCATCAGCCTAGGGGGAGTTTGTAAGGAATCCTATAAGTCTGATGCAACAAAGACATCCAAAGTCTCTCTCCATGCATGCACTGAAGAACACAAGTAGAAATGCTTCGGAAGTTTTACACCGTGCACTAGAAATATTCTAAGTGTAAAATCTTTCGAAGCCAAGACCAACATCTTCCGAAGCCAAAAGTGAAGTCTTCTGAAGCTTCAAAGACAAAGTCTTGCGAAGCCAAAGAGTGAAGACATATTTCTTCCGAAGACTTTTAAAGACATGTTTTTATCTGATGTACTTTACCATAAAGCTGGATCACCTTTCCGCCGCAACTCTGTAAAGTCACCAACTTACATGAGTTGGTGAAAAGTTCCATGCTTTTGGTAACTGTACATTGAGGTCTTGAGTCCATGCTTTCTACTTTATGTACTTTTATCCTTTTTGCAATATATTAGGGTGTGAGCTATGGCATGTCATAGTCACTTGTCAAAAGGCAAATCTGCCTTTTGACTCTGCATTTGATTTTGTAGTTGTCTAGTCATTTGTATCCAGCTGGCATTCAAATTATGGCCGGCTGTAGGATGTAGTATATGTATCTCAAGTACTTGTAACTTTTATCATATGCTTTGTAACATTTGTAATAGAACTTGAGAAGCAATATACAACATTCTTGAAAACCAATTACTTGTGTTGTTTGTCATCTTGTTCTGTCTCATATGTACTTGTGTTCTTAGCATCTTTCATTAACAAGTTAACCAGTTCCCTATTTGATATGTTAAGTGTTCTAAGCAACTCTCCTCATTGTGTTGATGTGTTGTAAGTGCATACCCTTCACCGGTCCTGCAATAATATCCTCATCCTTGCATGTAAAAGTTTGTTATCAAAATAAACAGGGACTGGGATCTTGTGAGATAGCTCCTCCACACACAATATTGTCTTTAAGATCTCCTAGGTGTGGAACTTGCGAAAATAAGCTTCCCCTCATAGACCCTTTGACTGAAAAGGATGAAGAGGAGATGGTGAAGAATGGCTTTAAGAAGAGTGAAGAAGAGCATTCTAAGAAGGGTCACCATCCCTCTGAGGAGAGTAAAGCTATTAGGATGACCAAGTCAGGAGAAAGAACCTGATGAGGAAGGCCAAAAAAAAGTCCAAGAAGGCTCAAGATCAAGACCACCTTTAACTCTGCACAGAAACAAGTCTTTATTTCTGCAGGATTTGAAGTGGTGAAGGCTGAAGACACCAACTTGAACTCCATCAACAAGAGTTCTGGTTCATGTCTAGATCATCCCATCATCAAGAAGAAGGCTGATCAATTGTGCACCACCACTGTACAACCTGAACCATCCAGCTCCAAAGGTAGTTCTATCCCCACAAGAATTGCCACAACATCTAGAAAGATGAAGATGGAGAAGGAAAGTGATCAAGTTCAGTCTTGTTCACTAAAGAAAACTCCTAGAAGGAAGAAAATGGACTGTGTTATATGTGGGAGTACCTCTCATCTTGCTAAGGATTGTGTTTACAATCAAAAGAGTACTCTTCACATGACGAAGAAAGAAACTTTTAAGAGTTTGGAGAAGAAGAAGCAAGCTTCAGAAGGAAAATCTCTTTCGTTCAGAAGCTCCAAAATAAAGAAGAAGACAAGTGGAAACTTGCCTTCAGAAGAAAATTTGATCTCGGAAGAAGGAATACTTCCGAAGCACTAAAGCCTGCTGCAGTGAAAGCAAGATCTTTCGAAGGTCCAATCATCAAAACTTCCAAAGTCAACTCTGAAGTATTGAAGGTCAAGTCTAAGCTTCCAAAGGTGGTTTGGAAGACAAAGAAAGACCAAGTGGCTGAAAGTTCTTCATCAACATCAGCAAATGATCCTTCTAGCATGACAATAGGATCAATTACTCTTGCATTGTCTTCAACTTCTTTTGATGAGCCCAAGACCAATGAGGCTTGGGTTTCCAAATGTAACTAAAAAATCATCTCTTTTATGCAGAAACAACTAAAGACAAACAGAAATCTATGATGTAACTAATCATCTCTTTTATGCAGGAACAACTCAAGACAAACAGAAATGTATGGATCATTGCAGGGTTGTTCTAGTCACATGACATGCAATAGGTCACTACTCCAAAAGTTTGAAAGAATTGATGGAGGACCAGTTGCTTTTGGAGGAGACGCGAGCCGGGCCGGGTCTCGATTCAGAAAGATGAAGGGCCCAAAAGTCTGTGGAAATAAAATATCACGACGTATGTATCTAGGGAACAGTCGCTCCGTATTGATAGAATGAGCACCGTGAGCTATCTTCTTTAAAAAAGATGGTTGTAAAGAATCTCCTAATTGTTTAAGAGCAACTAGAAAGAGATTCTTTAACCAGAAAGAGCAGGAGGTTATATTACAGGAAGGGGCAAGGTCACAAATGGTAAGCTCAGCATTGAGAAGGTACACTTTGTCAAGGAGCTTGGGTACAATCTTTTGAGTGTATCCCAACTATGTGATCAGAGTCATATTTTACTTGAAAACCATACACTTATATTGTTTGCTATCTTGTTATGTCTCACATTTTACTTGTGTTCTTAGTATCTTACTTATAAGTTACCAGCTCCCTATTTGACCTGTTAAGTGTTCTAAGGAACTCCCCTCATTATGTTGTTGAGTTGTAATTGCATACCCTTCACCGATCCTGCATTTCACTTCTAACTAGATCCCGTCATATGCTAAACCCCCCTCTTGGGCACAAAGCCATCTCATCTAGGGTTAAGCGATAAGGATCCCATATCGCACGTATGGAGTAGTCACCAAGACTGGCTCCCCTGTGTATGAACCCTCATGGGTTAGCCAAGATCGCACGTTGAAATACACACACTTGAGCTAACAACTCTCATGAGTTGTGAACCTCCTTACATTTGCTTGCAGGACTTTCATACATTCTTTCATTATGTTCCACTTTCATTATCTTAAATCTTTCGTTTTGTTAAGAAATGCTTTACGTTCATTAACATAATCACACCACATAAAACCACGAAGTAATACGTAATAAGGAACATAAAGAAAACATATCATATATATACATAACATCATACAATTATCACACATCATCATCCACATACGCATACAAATGAACATACGGGCACACACCAAAATCATACCAATACGTTTAAGCATGCATTTCCAGCCCCAAACAAGTTTAAAACCGTTAAAATAAGGGATCTAGAACTCACCTGGACTCAGTGAGTAGGTTGTAAATTAAGCTTTCTAAGCAAGGGTCACACCACACAGCCTGCAGATAAGTTAACACTCAAAGGGGTTAATTTCTGCCTAATTTCGCTGCTAAATAAGCAGATTCGCTGCTAGTTTCGCTGGCAGTTTCGCTGCCATCTTTGATGGCAATTTTGCTGACAGTTTCACTACCAGTTTCGCCTAACTTTCGTTGGAATTCTATGTCCGCGAAACTACCTGCGAAACTATAGTCTCGCAGAAAGCTTCATAGTTTCGCTAGTTGAACACACAATTTCGCTTGACGAGCCCATAGTTTCGCAGAACGGACTGAAATGACGAACCAGCCCGTTTTTAACCCAAAACTTCAACCTTTTACACTTAAATCCCTTGGTTTATCATCCATGAAGCTATATCTAAGCTTTTTACATGTTTTCTTACCCAAAAACGTGAGTTTTGGATGATTCTTTGCCACTTTCAAAACCCCCAAAACCATAGAATCCAGGTATAATCTAAAGAGATGTTTAGATGATGATTCTTACCTGAATTCTCAGTCTTTTCTTGTTGTTTGGATGCCCCCAAACGCAGATCTTCAATCCTTTGATCAACCGAGCCTCGAATCTTCACTTCTCTCTCTCACTCTCTCTCTAAAAGTTGGGTGTTGAGTTGCAAATGAGAGTGAGTCTAGCTGATTCATTTGTATATACCGGGTGTTCCCGGGACCTTAAACTCGCCCAATACGTACCCGTAAGATTAACTCAGTCCATAATCCATTTCCCGCTTATTTTCATTAAATAACCTCGTCTAAGCCCATTATTATTAATTGGCTCGTTTTGACTTTATTCAGGGAGTTACAATATATATATATATATATATATATATATATATATATATATATATATATATATATATATATATATATATATATATATATATATATATATGTAAAGAAAATTATGTTAACCCTTGTTTATTGTTTTAACCTGTTAACTCAAACTAATGTTTCTGTAAGGATTCCTATAAGTCTGATGCAGTCAAAACATCTAAAGTCTCTTTGCATGCATCCACTGAAGTACAAAAGTAGAAATGCTTCGGAAGTTTTGCACCATGCACTAGAAAATATTCTAAGTGTAAAATCTTCCGAAGCCAAGACCGTCATCTTCAGAAGCCAAAAGTGAAGTCTTCGGAAGCTTTAAAGACAAAGTCTTCCGAAGCCAAAGAGTGAAGACAGATTTCTTCCGAAGAATTTTATGTACATGCTTTTATCTGATGTACTTTGCCATAAAGCTGGACCACCTTTCCACGACAACTTTGTTCAGTCACAAACTTACATGAGTTGGTGAAAAGATCCATGCTTTTGGTAACTGTACATTGAGGTCTTGAGTCTGAGCTTTCTACTTTATGTACTTTTATTCTTTTTGTAATATATTAGGATGTAAGCTATGGCATGTCATAGTCACTAGTCAAAAGGCAATCTGCCTTTTGACTCTATATTTGATTTTGTAGTTGTCTAGTCTTATGTATCCAGCTGGTTTTCAAAGTATGGCCGTCTGTAGGATGTAGTATAAAGTATCTCAAGTACTTGTATTTTTCTTTCTATGCTTTGTAATACTTGTAAAAGAACTTGAGAAGCAATATATAACATTCTTGAAAACCATACACTTGTGTTGTTTGCTATCTTGTTCTGACTCATATTTTACTTGTGTTCTTAGTATCTTACTTATAAGTTACTAGTTCCCTATTTGATCTGTTAAGTGTTCTAAGGAACTCCTCTCATTGTGCTGTTGTATTGTAGTTGCATATCCTTCATTGTTCCTGCATTTGGTATCAGAGCTTTTCAGGCTCTTGATATAAGATCTCACCACACAAAATACTTAACAACTGAAATGGCAGCTATTACCAAAGCTAATATGAAAACTGGGACTATGACAAAGCCTCCACTAATCACTCCTGAAGACTTTGATACTTGGTGTCAAAGAATGGAAGGATTCATCAAGTCTCAAGACTCCAGGATGTGGGACTCTGTTGTTGAAAGACCTTACATACCAAGCACCACTTCTACTACTGGTGGTGGTATGATTCCAAAGGGTGTGGCTGATTACTCTGAAGAAAACATGAAAAGAATAATGATTGATCAGAAAGCCATGACACCCCTTCAAACTGCTCTTACAAACTCCATCTACAGAGGCTTCAAGAAGTGCAAAACTGCCAAGCAACTATGGGAAGCACTGAAGCTGATGTATGAGGGGTCAACTGAAGCAAAGGAGAACAAGAAGGATCTCTTGATGCAGCAGTTTGAAAACTTCACCTTCAAGGTAAGTGAAACCATGACTAAACAATACTTCAGGTATGTTAAGATTGTGGATACTCTAATGGATGTTGGAGTAACTCTTAAGAACAGGGACATCGTAAGGAAGTTTATGTCCTCTCTTCCTAGACAATGGATACATTATTATGTTGTTATCAAAAGGACTGAGAACCTTAAGACTCTTACTCTCAAAGAGTTGTATGGTATTCTTAGTGGCTACCAAATGGAGATGAATATGCAAAACTCATCTGGTAAATCCAACAATCAACTAAGTTCAGCCCTCCATATGGTAGAAAGGGAAAGCATTGAACTACAACATCATCTTATATGCTACCCTGACAACTCACAAAAGGGCCCTTTCATCACCTTTCTAGAGACTCCAAGAGAAAGCTACACTCAAGGAAGTCCTTTCAAAGAGACAAGTTCTTCTCATGCCTTTGTCTCTGCAGATGAAACCACAGGCAACTTTCTCTTCACCCTTGAAGACTTGGACTGTATCCATCCAGATGATCTGGAGTACATGGAGATAGTTCAGCTAATGGCTCTTCTCACTCACAGAGCCAAGAAGTTCTACAAGAGGACAAGGAGGAAGTTTTCAAGAAATGCAGGCAGTGGAAAGTTTAGGCTGGGCAAAAGCAAAGTAAAGTGTTACAACTGCAACCAGATGCGACACTTTGCAAGGGAATGTAAGGCACCAAGGACAAATGGTGGCCAAACACAAGGCAGACCAAACTACACTGACAAAGTCCCCAGAATGAGAAGCCAAAGCAGCAAGCTATAGTTGCTGTTGAAGAAGGAGGCTTTGACTGGAGCTTTCAGGTAGAAGATGCATCTCCAAACCAAGCACTCATGGCAGACCACGATTAAGCCAAGGAATTGGAACATCTTTGTACTCCTGAATGTATTGCTAAAGTTAATAGATATAGGTCCTATAACTTAGAAATGAGATCTGATCTTGAGTCCTTAAATATCTTAAAAGCTGATTTTAAGAGAACTGAAAATAATTATAAACTAAAGATAGAGGACTTAGAGAAAACCATTTCAACTCTTAAACTAAGTTAACTGAATGCCAGGCTTAGCATGTGATCAATAAAGCCAAGGCAGAAAAATGTGTTCTTGAAGAAGAGACCTTCAAGAACATAATATCCACATCTTTGCATGCAATAGTTTGTTATCAAAATAAGCAGGGACTGGGATCTTGTGAGATAGCTCCTCCACACACAATCTTGTCTGTAAGATCTCCTAGGTGTGGAACTTGTGAAGATGAGCTTCCCCTCATAGACCCTTTGACTGAAGAGGATGAAGAGGAGATGCTGAAGAATGGCTCTAAGAAGAGTGAACAAGAGCATTCTAAGAAGGGTCACCATCCCTTTGAGGAGAGTAAACCTGTTGGGATGACCAAGTCCAGGAGAAATAACTTGATCAGGAAGGCCAAAAAAAGTCCAAGAAGGCTCAAGATCAAGGCCACCTTTAACTCTGCACAGAAACAAGTCTTTATTTCTATAGGATTTGAAGTGGTGAAGGCTGAAGACACCAACTTGAACTCCATCAACAAGAGTTATGGTTCATGTCTAGATCATCCCATCATCAAGAAGAAGGCTGATCAGTTGTGCACCACTACTGTACAACCTGAACCATCCAGCTCCAAAGGTAGTTCTATCACCACAAGAATTGCCACAACATCTGCAAAGATGAAGATGGAGAAGGAAAGTGATCAAGTTCACTCTTGTTCATAAAAGAAAACTCCTAGAAGGAACAAAATGGACTGTGTTATGTGTGGGAGTACTTTCATCTTGCTAAGGATTGTGTTTACAATCCAAAGAGTACTCTTCACATGACGAATAAAGAAACTTCTAAGAGTTTGGAGAAGAAGAAGCAAGCTTCAGAAGGAAAATCTCATTCCTTCGGAAGCTCCAAAATAAAGAAGAAGGCAAGTGGAAACTTGCCTTCGGAAGAAAATTTGGTCTCGGAAGAAAGGAATCATTCCGAAGCACTAAAGCGTGCTGCAGTGAAAGAAAGATCTTTCAAAGGTCCAATCATCAAAACTTCCAAAGTCAACTCCAAAGTATTGAAGGTCAAGTCTAAGCTTCCAAAGGTGGTTTGTAAGACAAAAAAAGACCAAGTGGCTGAAAGTTCTTCATCAACATCAACAAATGATCCTTCTAGCATGACTATAGGATCAATTACTGTTGCATTGTCTTCAACTTCTTTTGATGAGCCTAAGACCAATGAGGCTTGGGTTTCCAAATGTAACTAATCATCTCTTTTGTGCAGGAACAGCTCAAGACAAACAGAAATATATGATGTAACTAATCATCTCTTTTGTGTAGGAACAACTCAAGACAAACAGAAATGTATGGATCATTGACAGTGGCTGTTCCAAACACATGACAGGCAATAGGTCACTACTCCAAAAGTTTGAAAGAATTGATGGAGGACCAGTTGCTTTTGGAGGAGATGCAGGAGGTTATATTACAGGAAGGGGCAAGGTCACAAATGGTAAGCTCAGCATTGAGAAGGTAAACTTTGTCAAGGAGCTTGGGTACAATATTTTGAGTGTATCCCAATTTTGTGATCAGAGTCATAACATGCTCTTTAGTGAGCATGAGTGCATTGTTCCCAAGCCCGAGGTGGTCATTCCTCATGAGCACATACTGCTCAGAGCCCCCAGGAAAGGAAACATGTACAAGATAAATTTGCAAGAAAAATCTCCCTCAGGAAACGTTTCATGCCTTCTATCTAAAGCAAATAGTGATGAGTCTTTCCTCTGGCATAAAAGAATATGTCATGTAAACTTTAAGAATATGAATAAATTAATTAAGCATGATTTGGTAACTGGAATACCAAAGAAAAAGTTTACAAGTGATGATCAATGTGTTGCATGCCTGAAGGGGGAAGCAACATAATGTATCTCACAAGCCAAAGAAAAGAAATTCCATCACTAATCCCGTACACTTATTACATATGGATCTCTTTGGCCATACCAGTGTAATGAGTCTAGGAAGGACCTCTTATTGTATAGTGATCATAGATGACTTTACAAGATTCACTTGGGTTTTTTTTCTTAGAACTAAGGATTAGACCCCTGAGGTTCTAAAGAATTTCAGCTTAAAGATTGAGAATCAATGTGATCACAAAGTCAAAACTATAAGATGTGATCAAGGAACTGAATTCGAGAATCAAATCCTTGATACATTTTGCGATGAAAAAGGTATTACAAGACAATAGAGTGCTCCCAGGACTCCTCTGCAAAATGGTGTTGCTGAGAGGAGAAACAGGAAACTAATTGAAGCTGCAAGAACTATGTTGTCTGACTCTAAACTGCCCATCACCTTCTGGGCAAAGGCAGTGAACACTGCTTGCTATGTGAAACATAGAGTTTTAGTAGTTAAGACACATGGTAAGACTCCTTATGAACTTTGGCACAAGAGAAAACCTTTCATTGGTTTTCTCAGGTCATTTGGATGTCCTTGCACCGTCTTGAATACCAAAGATCAAATTGTCAAGTTTGCTGAGAAATCAGATGATGGACATTTTATTGGATACTCTTCTCAAGCTAAGGCTTATAGAGTATACAATCTCAGAACTAGAGTAGTTGAGGAGTCAGCCAATGTGACTTTCGATGAGAACCCTCCCAGTGTAAAAGGTTCTGGTCGGGATTGGCTATTTGATCTTGATTTAGTTACCAACTGTTTTAACAAATCTTGTGAGCATGTTTCAGGGTCCACAGATATACTACCTATAGGTGATCTTGACCCAAGATTTGAGCTAAGAATACCCTTAGCTACACATCTTCAGCTCTAGTGGTAACTAATCCTGCAAATGAAACTTCTACCAGCACATCAATGACAAATCCTGCTAATACTTCTAGGATGCCTTCAAATTTCAGCTTAGAGGCACAAAACTCAAATGAAGGAGCTTCAAATGTTGGAGAAAATGGTGGTGGTGAAAGTGATCAGGAATTTCTTAATGCTGATAAGCACTCTATTGAAGACAACATCAATGATGTCACACACTCATTGGATCAAGTCAATCTTGATAAGTGTGCTGATATGGAGGGTGAATCCTCCTTGCCAGATCAGAATTTCTCAAATTTAGATCTGTCTAAGCAACTTGCTGTGATCCTTCAGCTAAGGATCCACAAGTCTCATCCTACCATAAACATCATTGGAGATGTTGACTCAGGGGTGAGAACAAGAGGGCAAACGCATGATACAAATGTTTGTCTTCACTCTTATTTCTTGTCCCAGATAGAACCAATGAAGATTGATGAGGCTCTAAAGATGGAAGTTGGGTTGAAGGTATGCAAGAGGAGTTACTTCAATTCAAAAGGTAAAAGGTTTGGAACCTATGTCCCCTTCCTCAAGGGAAGACTACCATAGGAACCAAATGGGTGGTCACGAATAAGAAGGATAACAGAGGACTTGTCATCAAGAACAAGGCAAGACTAGTTTTTCAAGGGCATACTCAAGATGAAGGAATTGACTACACAGATGTTTTTGCTCCTGTAGCAAGACTTGAAGCTGTCAGGATATTCCTAGCTTTTGCTGCATCCAAGAACTTCAAAGTCTACCAACTTGATGTCAAGTGTGCTTTTCTCTATGGGGTGATTGATGAAGAGGTGTATGTCAAACAACCACCTGGGTTTGCAGATCTTGATCATCCTGATTATGTCTGTAGGCTTGATAAAGCTCTTTATGGGTGGAACCAAGCACCAAGGAAGTGGTATGAGACTCTATCTCAGTATCTCTGTCAGCATGGCTTGAAAAGGGGTACTATTGATGGAACTCTCTTCATCAAAGGAACATGAAATGACATAATACTAGTTCAAGTATATGTAGATGACATTATCTTTGGGTCAACTAATCTAAAGCTCTGCAAAGACTTTGAGAAGCTGATGAAGGACAGGTTTGAAATGAGTGCCATGGGGGAAGTCAATTTCTTTCTAGGAATTCAAGTGAAGCAAGTTGACAATGACATCTTCATAAGTCAGTCAAAGTATGTACAAGACATACTTAAGAGGTTCAACAAGTTGATTGTAAGGTTGCTAAGATACCCATAGCCAGGAACCACTCCCTTGGACATGATCTTGAGGTGGAGTGTGTTGATGAACATCTCTATAGGGTAATGATTGGTTCTCTTTTGTACCTCACAGCTAGCAGGCCTGATATCATGTTTGCTACATGTATTTATGCAAGATATCAATCCAACTCCAAGATATCACACCTAATCACCATCAAAAGAATTTTAAGATATCTGAAAGGTGCTCCATCACTTGGCCTTTGGTACCCAAAGACTTCTGACTTTTATATGTATGCTTATATAGATAGTGACTATGGTGGTTGCAACATGACTGCAAAGTCTACATCAGGGGGATGTCAGTTTCTTGGTGGAAGGATAGTCTTTTGGCAATGTAAGAAAAATTCATGTGTGTCTGCATCAACTGCTGAGGCTGAATACAATGCTGCTGCAAGCTACTATGCTCAAGTACTTTGTATTCAAAATCAATGCTGGACTATGGATTCAACTTCAAGGAGACTCGCAATCACATAGACAACAATAGTGCTATCTCAATCACAGAAAATCCTGTGCAGCATTTAAGGACAAATCATATCAATATCAGGTATCATTTGATTAGAGATAACTTTGAAAAGGGATTAATCAAACTAGTCAAAGTTTACACACATGAACAATATGTTGATCTATTCACCAAAGCTTTTGATGAACAAAGATTTAAATATCTTGTATCAGTTATTGGGATGATTAACTTTGAATAGCTTTTCTTAAAACTTAGTCATATTATATCTCAAACTTGTGTGTCCTAAGTTGTCTATTTAATCACCTTCATAAGCCCTGATTATGTCTGTAGGCTTGATAAAGCTCTTTATGGGCGGCACCAAGAACCAAGGAAGTGGTATGAGACTCTATCTCAGTATCTCTGTCAGCATGGCTTCAAAAGGGGTACTATTGATGGAACTCTCTTCATCAAAGGAACAGGAAATGACATAATGCTAGTTCAAGTATTTGTAGATGACATTATCTTTGGGTCAACTAATCTAAAGCTCTGTAAAGACTTTGAGAAGCTGATGAAGGACATGTTTGAAATGCGTGCCATGGGGGAACTCAATTTCTTTCTAGGAATTCCAGTTAAGCAATTTCACAATGACATCTTCATAAGTTAGTCAAAGTATGTACAACACATACGTAAAAGGTTCAACAAGCTGGTTGTAAGGTTGCTAAGATACCCATAGCCGAGAACCACTCCCTTGGACCTGATCTTGAGGAGGAGTGTGTTGATGAACATCTTTATAGGGCAATGATTGGGTCTCTTATGTACCTCACAGCTGTCAGGCCTGATATCATGTTTGCTACATGCATTTGTGCAAGATATCAAGCCAACCCCAAGATGTCACACCTAATCACTGTCAAAAGAATTTTAAGAAATCTCAAAGGTGCTGCATCACTTGGCCTTTGGTATCCAAAGAATTCTGACTTTAATCTGTATGCTTATATAGATAGTGACTATGGTGGTTGCAACATGACTGCAAAGTCTACATCAGGGGGATGTCAGTTTCTTGGTGGAAGGATAGTCTCTTGGCAATGTAAGAAAAATTCCTGTGTGTCTACATCAACTGCTGAAGCTGAATACATTGCTACTGCAATCTGCTGTGCTCAAGTGCTTTGGATTCAAAATCAATGCTGGACTATGGATTCAACTTCAAGGAGACTTCCATTCACATAGACAACAACATTGCTATCTCAATCACAAAAAATCCTGTGCAGCACTCAAGGACAAATCATATCAATATCAGGTATCATTTGATTAGAGATAACTTTGAAAAGGGATTAATCTAACTAGTCAAAGTTAACACAAATGAACAATATGTTGATCTATTCACCAAAGCTTTTGATGAACAAAGATTTAAATATCTTGTATCAGTTATTGGGATGATTAACTTTGAATAGCTTTTCTTAAAACTTAATCATATTATATCTCAAACTTGTGTGTCCTAAGTTGTCTACTTAATCACCTTCATAAGCCCTGGTTCAATTTGCAAGAAAATCCTTTCAAAAGACATTCCTTAGATTTTTGAAAATTTTGATCTCTTTACTTTTCGGAAGATTTAAATTTACCTTCGGAAGAAACTTATGTCTTAGTAAACAAATAACTATTTCAGTAATTTTACCTTCGGAAGAAATTTCTAAAATATCTTCCGAAGCTTAAAATTAACTTAAGTACTTTTATGTTTTAAAAGAACAATTTTCTTCTGAAAGCAATTTACCTTCGAAAGTTTTCATTCCTTTTAGAATAAAAACTCTGAGTATTAAATCTCTTCCGAAGCAAAACTCTCAAAAACCTTTGAAATATCTTCTGAAGCCAATTTGCCTCCTTCCGAATATTAAATCTCTTCCGAAGCAAAACTCTCAAAAACCTTTGAAATATCTTCTGAAGCCAATTTGCCTCCTTCCGAAGCTAATAACCTTCGGAAGATCTCTCGACTTCTAAGAAAACTACTTTTTGAGCAAATGTAAACTACTTTTTTAGAGGTGGGACCGACATCCGGATTTTAAAGTTTATCCACTTTCTTTAACTTTGTCTTAAATCCATTTCATATATATATATCCAACAGTTCCACCCTCTTTCACTATCTTCTTCAATTATACTATTCTTTAAACCTAAATTCACCCAAACCGCCTTTGTTCTTCACCTTCCTTCACTCTTAAGCTTCTCAAAATGGCCAATCTAAACCGTAGAAACAACCCTGACTTCTCCATGCAACTTCACAGGCAACACAACCAGGTTGCTCTGTTGAACTCTAAGAAGGATGACAGTTTTTCAGAGGTTTGTTGTTTTCTAGCTCTATCCAACTACTTCACCTCCCTAACCATTGATCCTACTCTCTATGAGGATCATTTGCTTGAATTTTAGAGGACTTGTCAAGAGGTCATTATGGATGGGGAGAAGGCACTGTCTACCACAATGCAGGGGAGGACAATCTTCATCACTCCGGCCATCATCAACACTCATTTATAGCTGGATGATAAAGAAGGTGAGTTTTCCTTCCCAAAGGAAGTTGTTAATCATTCTTTTGTGCAGATGGGCTATGAGGGAGATTTCTCTGTAAAGACCTTCAGGAAAGGGAAGGTCTCATCCCAGTGGAAATACCTGCTCCATGTGGTTATCCACAGCTTATCAAACAAGTATGGATGATGGGACCAGATTCCTGAGAGTCTATCCTTCATAGTGCATGGAATGGTTCAAGGGGTCAAGTTCAGGTACTCTCCGTTTGTTTACACAAATTTTCTTGCTAAATTGGACTCCTTAGAGTATTACAGTTTTCTAGAAATGTTCAATACATTCTCAACTGTGAACTGGCTCACAAATGAGGGAAACATGTAATATTCTTAAATTGGGACAGATGAAGCCCGACATCTTTAAAATCATGAAGAAGCCAACTGTAGGCTTCTCAGGGGTAGAAACAACCCTTGTCCCAAAAATGTTAGAGCTCATTGCTTAAGGTGACAACCTAGCAACACAAGCTAGTGTTGAACCCACACCTTCTACCTCCCAACCACCAATAAGACCACAAATCACCCTCACCTACCAAGAAAACCCAAACGAATCCTTGCTCAAGCTATTGAGCTGGTACAAGCCCCCATACACTCACCCATACAGGAGGAAGTGGATACTAGAGCTCCCACTTCCCCTGAGGAACAAACCACTCCCATCTCTTCAAAAATCAGTGCTGAGGTTCCTCATGCTCAGCCTGATGAGCTCACAAGGCCAACTACCTTTAGCCTTCACTCTGAGTCTCAACACTCAAGCGAACAACCTTCAAGGGACAGTTACCATCCCTAGCCTTTAGACTTAAACCAACCCATTCCTAACCTTGAATTCTATACTGATGAAGACTAAGGTTTCAGTGAGTACCATGAGCTTCTCTACTCTTCCCCTACTCAAAGAGAGATGAGTGCTCCTGAGTCTCCGATGTCTAGCCCACATCAGTCACCCATTACTGAGGTGGACTTCTCTGAACCAGTTCAGGAGATCCATATGAAAGAGGCTCTCACTTCTGCAAGTTATTACCTATTTAAGACCTCAACCATGGCAACTCAACCCATTTACATTTCAATAGAGGTTGTCAGTGAGCAAAGGAAATCCAGCAGCCAAGAACATGAAGTTGGTGGTGAGAGTGAGGACTTTGGTCCATTTCTCTCATCCCCCAGTGATTCTTCTGATGAAGATGAGGGGAATTTGAGACAAAAGCTGCAAAAATTGTCAAAAACATGCACCTACCTAGTCTCTAAGCTTAGTCACCTTGAAGCTCAGGTGACTATACTGCAAAACAGGGTCAATGATCAGCAACTTGAGATATCTTATCTCAGCGAGAAACTAGCTGTGAGAACTTTAAGGAGAGCTCAACCAGGAACACAAGAACCTATGGATGTGATTGACCTAACTCCTAGCTCACCTATGCAAGAGGGTGATGCTACCAAAAAAGGGGAGAAAGTCATTGCAATCACAGAACCTGGGAGTTCTTCAGGGAGTATGGACATTGAGGACTCACCACCCTCACTTGCAATTATGCATACTCAGCAACTTCCTCCAGTTCACTTTGATGTGGACTCAATAGACTCTCTCATTCAAAGTCTCTTTGAGGAAGGCATTCCAAGGGCTATGTCATCCCCACCCCAAGGAACTTCAAACAACATCATTGGGTGGAGGTATGATGTTGATAGAAGAGCCCTCATTCTTCAAAGAGTTCAAGGGCAGCAAGAGGTATTCAACTTTCAGACCTTGAACTACTATAAAGGTCTTGATCTGATCAACATGCCACTTGACAACCCAAGTCAAACTAGACAAGCTGGCAGGCTGGCACAAGGGATTCAAGATAGAATTACTGAAGAGTTCAGCCTAAGAAGGAGACAAAGGCAATTAGGTAATGTCATTGGTCAACTGGATGTTTAGGTAGACCCTAAGATTAGCTTCAAAGGGAAAACCTTGACTAAAATCCTAGTGACAGAGCCTGAGAGCCCTGTCACACCAACAACTGCTTCAGCAATTCATTCACTCAGTGAAACATCTGCTTGTGAAGGTGTATCACAGCCTCTCTCTGGCCAGAGCTTGGATGCTACACAAAGCAATGAAGGCAAAAGCTCTCTCCATCCTGTGTTATAAAGGTCTGTGGGTGACAAAGGGAAAAGGATTTTAACTCTTGAGGAGATTGAGGAAGAGGAGAGAGAGAGGAAGAGGAAGCTAAGAGGAGAAAGTTCCTCTGGGTCTTCAGGCTTCATGCAAGCTGCAATTAGAGCTGCCCCTAAACCAAACACTCAAGATGATAAGTTGAGGGTAGTCAGGATTACTTACCTTCAAACTAGGAACTATGACATTGATGACATTATATCTTTCCCCTTAAAGGAACTCAATGAACTGGTAGACATGGAAATGTCTAGGGAGAGAAAGGAGCAAAGGATGCAAGGTTGCTCCTCCAAATCATAGAAGAGAAGAGATAGAAAACACTATACAAGCATGTTCCTACACTCTCCCCAGTTCAAGAAAGCCCTATGCAAGAGATTGTGGAAGCTCCACAAGAACCTCAGGTAGACAAAGAAACAGATAGGCAAAACATGATCAACTACCTGAGTGCCACAGGTCTCTACCAGGCATTTGCACTTCTTCCCTTGTCCTTTGAGTACATTAAGTTTGAGTATCTCAAACAGCTTGAAATTCAAGTGCTCAAAGAACAAAAGGCAACAAAGAGAAAGATGAGAGAAGAGGCTGCAAAGTCAAGAGCCATCATCCAAAAGAGTATGTAAAAGTCTGCCGACAGACAAAGGATGATGAGCTTCTTGAAGCTGCATGGATTCTCTGGAAGGAGACGTGGCCCTATGTCTCTATCTAAAATGGATAAGCACGTTAGGATAATCAAGAAAAAGATCAAAAGTGGAGAGCTCATTGACTTACACTCCCCTCCAAGTCAAGCGTCTCCTGAAGTGGAGGTTAAGTGTTGATACATGTATGTCCCTAGATCAGGATTTGTAATGTAATGAACTTGTCTGTCTGTTTTTGATGTAATTGTATTTGATTAATGAAATGATATGAATTGGTTGTTACTTGTAATGTTTAATATTTCATTAATGAGTTGTGATTGAATTAATTGGGTTTATGAATGTTTGAATGAGTGCACATTAAGTTATGTTAAATAGAACATTCAAACTTAACTTAATGAAGTTCTCATGCGGATGGCCCATGCGAATGGACCACACGCATGAATAACTTCATACGATTGACTCAGTCGCACGACTGAACCAGGAGACTGGATCAGTCGTATGATTGACACATAAGATTGACTCAATCGCACGACTGAACACTCAGTCGTGCGGATGAATCAACCGCATGGTTCAATCGCACGACTGAACCATACTTATGGCCCAGTCGCACGATTGACCAATACTAACCTATAAATAGACCCAATTCGTGGGAAAACGTAAGCATTCATCCCATTACGACTCCAGACGTACCCTAGCCGTCCAGAAGCCTCCCAAATCGTTCTCCAAGTTCATAGAACACATCAGATCGGTTCTTGATCGATTTCTGACGTTGAAATCAATTCTTGATTGATTCATCGTGTGTTCTCACTGATTGGATCGCCAATCAAATAGGATTCCGCACTATTTGAGTTGGTTTAACACGCAATCACTAGGTATTTCGTTCAAATACCAGGTCCTAACAAGTGGTATCAGAGCTTTGGCTCTTGATTTCGTGTTGATTCAATCAAGATTGCATAAAAGTTTGTGTTTTTGCACGAAAAACGCAATCTTTTGCATCAAAAGTGATCTTGGACGTTCCCTGCTCATCAAAGTTCAGTTTCTACGAACCTAGACGATTTGGACTTGCAAAATTTCGAATTTTTACGGCTGAAACCCGTCAAACCTAGAAATTTTCGCAAAACAGCAGCTTCAGTCGCACGAGTGACCCATTCGCACGACTAGACTCATTCGCATCGTTCATACGCACGACTGGACCTAGTCGCACCCTCATTCGCACGACTGAACCCTTTCGTTCGCATAGTTCACACGCACCAGATTCATTCGCACGACTGAACCATTCGCCCTGTTCAGTCGCACGGTTGGACCAATCGCAGACTTCATACGCACGAGAGGACCATTCGCATTCTTCAGTCGCACCAGTTAAAGTTGATTTGATTAGACTCTAAGTTTAGTAACCATGGAAGATCAGATGTCAGCCTTTACTGCGGGGAAGTACTGGTAGAGACGACGGTGGTGACCGGTGATGAACATCAGCGTTCTGTGGTTGTTAGCAGCGATCTAATAGGAGGAAAAGGGTTGCTTCGCGACATTTCTACAGCAGGGGGTGCTGCTGTGGGCTTTTGCAGTCCTTGATCAACTTGTTTCGTGATAAGAGTTTTACCTACGGAAGTGCGTGAAAAACGGGCGTTATGGATCCGTCAAAGCAGGTGGCTTTGGATTCGGTTTCGTTTGGCAGGTAAAAGGAAGCGGTAGAAGGCGGTGGCTTTGCTTTCTTGATCGGTGGAAGAAAACTCTTTGCACAAGCGTGGTTGGTAAAGTTACGGTTGTGGCTATAGAAAGAAAGATATTGAAGAAACTACACGGTGTTAACATTATGGCGTTGGAGTTCAAGTCGGGTGACTTTGGATGTGACCGGGGAGGAGGTCGTTGATCCGTGAAGAGTTAAGACGTTAATGAACGGGGTTCCAACGGGATGCCATGTGAGATGTTATAAGTGTGGTGACCATGATTCGGGTTGAACCGAGAAGACTTGGACGTAACCGGGATGAAGATCGGGTGTCCGGAAAAGGTCGAGATGGTTCGAAAAGATCGTTATTCAATGCTATGGTGAAGAAAGTGATGTAAACAAACCGATTAAGGGGGTGAATGTTGGGTTAATCGGTTTCGTTAACGGGTCACGGATCAAAGGGTTCACGGGTCATTTGAATGAGTCATCAATTGTCTACTCATTAATGTGACTTAGTCCAAGTTGACCAAGTTGGATGTGAACGTGGGATTGTTTCTGCACATGTGAACCATATTAGTAGGAATAGTTTGTTTGTTTATTTAATATTTAAAGTCATTGTAATTCTTCTGAAGGAAAATACAATATAGTCGTTCAATTGTGTGTGTTGTGTGTATTTCTAAAGGGGCCTGATCCAACATTTGGTATCAGAGCTTAAGGCTCGAGAGAAGGCCGGTTTGAGAGTCAACCGCCGAAGGTTATAGCCCATGGCTGCGGGGCGAACGCAGAAGGGAACCGGTGTGTTTTGGGATAGCAGGTGGTTGTTTCGGGACTGTTCTACAGCAGGAGACAGAGTTGGCAGAATGGTGTTCGGGTCAGGCGTTGTCGCGGGGAAGCAGGTGAAGCCCCCTGTCAGGAGGCTGTTTGGGCATCTGGCCCGGGTTGATTACGTGGCGCCAGCGAAGAGGAAGTGGCGCCACGAGGACAGTGACTCAGACGTGGAGCACATTGCTATACCAGAGTCAGACTCTGATGATGATGATAGTGGCGATGCCGGGGATGACATGCCTGCCCCATCTAGAGGCACCGATACAGAGACTATTCCCCCGGGGTCAGCCACTGCCGGAGAGGTCGCAGAGATGGCCGGCTTCCATCAGGAGTTTGTCGCTGGTGACATGGAGGAGGAGGAGTCCGACGAGGAGCCCCTCACCAGGACTGTGGGAAGCAAAGTCGTTCCCACAGACCACGGACTAAAGGTGGTCGGTGAGCACCCGAGGGACTCCTCGGCGAGAGATACTGACCCCAACTATGTTCCGGGGTCAGGGAGCAGAGTTGCAGGGGGAGCATCCACTTCCTCCGGGACCAGGAGGAAGCGGATGGCTCAACCACACGGGATGAAGAAGAAGAAGCGTCGGTTGACCTTCGTGACTTCCACTTCTACCACCACAGCCACCACTACCACCACCACCGACATACCATCCATCACCACAGCCACCACAGCCACTACTCCTACCACTACCACATCCACCACTTTACCCACCACCACTATATCTATCCCATCCATCACTAGACCATTCACCCCCACTTCACCACCATCGACCCACCGACCCATATTCACCACAGCCACTGCCACCACCACCACATATCAGGCTGGACCATCAGCCCAGCCCTCACAGGTACAGGGAGTCACTCTACCTCACATTGGGGTAGAGGAGCAGCTCTCAGCACTTAACCGAATGGTTATGCGTCTGCTGGCTGCTGACGAGGAGAAGGCGGCCCAGATCCGCAGACTGACCGACTTGGCTGCTGCCCAATCTCAGCAATTGGCAGAGCAAGCTCGGGCCATAGACCAGCAGAGAGCTGAGGTGGCCCAACTCCAAGATACTCAGGCTCAGTCTGCCAAACGTATTGAGGAGTTGGAGTCGACCAATAAGACGATCATGCTGAGGCTGAAGGGGTCGAAGGATGAGCCCCTGAAGCTAAAGGAGGGTGACGGGGACGACGGAGATGATGATGATGAAGATGAGGATGATGATGAGGGAGATGATGATGATGAGGAGACTGAAGAGGAGAGGACAGAAGGACACGATGATGATGACGAGGCAGACGGAGGGGATGCGGCTGCATCGGCCTCTGCCTCAGGTCAGGAGCGCAGATCCAAACGTAGACAAGACCAGTCATCCACGACTTCTGCTCCACCGAGCGACACACCACAGATTCAGGATCAGAGTACTGATTAGATGTTTTATTTGTTTATTTACTTTGTACTTGAATCATGTAATGAAAAACAAATGTATTCAATGTTTATATATATTAAATTAAGTTAATGTATGTCTGTTTGATTAATTACTAATGATTTATGTGTTGAATGTTTATATCAAACAGATCCAAACTTTCAGAGGGATGAGTTTGACTTCACTCCCCTTCAAATGGTCAAGACTCAGTTAACTATGATTCTTGACCTACAAGGGATAGTGAGACGGTCTGTGAGTTATACCCCTGAAGAAGGGGAGATAATTCACGACCTGTCTGATGAGCAAATAGCTGAAATGTTCAAACTCAATCCCGATGAAATCGTGAAGGATGCTCCAACAGTGGACTCAACAAGTGATGAGGAACTGAACGATGTTGATGAGGTTGAGATAGAAGACATCACTGCAGAAGAGTATCCTCAGTACGCTGACGCCGAGGGAAATGTGGTCCCCAATTTGGGTGAATCCCTAGTCAGTGATACTTTCGAGGTACTCAACAAGATGGAGCAAGAAGCAGAAAAGACTGCAGAAACAGCCCAAGCCTCCAATGCAGATGTTGATATTCGTAAGGCTGAATGGGCTGCCAGTTTTGAGGAAGTTAGAGCCCAGCGGGCTGCACCAAAGAGAGATGCCTACACAAAGCTCTACAAAGTCAAGAAACACCCTAAGGTGTCAGGCAGGATTATCTCTTGGGCATACTTTGAAGACCTTAACGCGTATGCTGTTAAGAGGGAGCAGGGCATAGAGTACTTCAGGTTCCCACATGATCTGAAGACTCTACCTGGTTTTGAGCTCAACCAGCTGGCTAAACTTAAGCTGCTGTATGCTGACCCGAGGAAGATGTCAGGCTGGTTTGAGGCTGCCCTAAGGAAAGAGTACCACACCAGGTGGGTCAACTTCAAACCTCAACAACCTACGAGGTATATCAGACGGTCTGAAGTTGATCCCAGGACTGGAAAGCCAAAGATAGTGCTGAAGTGGAGTCCTCCGCGCACGATGTCAAGAATCCCTCTAAGGGAAATGCCACAGGACTTCACTCCCCACTTCAAATGGTGGTACTACGATTGGAGAACAGCTGAAGCGGTCATAGTTCTGAACAGAGAGGGCCAAATGGATACTATCAGGGTATTCGACCCAATGTGGCTAACCAACTTATCTGCTAATGATGTATACACATTATATAAGTGGCCACTGTTCTATGACACGCAAGATATTGTACAAACCCTCCAATTCCAAAACGTCATAAGACTCTGCTTTGCTTTTGAGATACACGCAGGAGTCACTAAAGAGGAGAAGTACAAGAGATATAAGGAGGTTATGCAGAAGACAAGAGAATAGATAGATCTAGGTCCAAGGGGGAGTTTGTTGATACATGTATGTCCCTAGATCAGGATTTGTAATGTAATGAACTTGTCTGTCTGTTTTTGATGTAATTGTATTTGATTAATGAAATGATATGAATTGGTTGTTACTTGTAATGTTTAATATTTCATTAATGAGTTGTGATTGAATTAATTGGGTTTATGAATGTTTGAATGAGTGCACATTAAGTTATGTTAAATAGAACATTCAAACTTAACTTAATGAAGTTCTCATGCGGATGGCCCATGCGAATGGACCACACGCATGAATAACTTCATACGATTGACTCAGTCGCACGACTGAACCAGGAGACTGGATCAGTCGTATGATTGACACATAAGATTGACTCAATCGCACGACTGAACACTCAGTCGTGCGGATGAATCAACCGCATGGTTCAATCGCACGACTGAACCATACTTATGGCCCAGTCGCACGATTGACCAATACTAACCTATAAATAGACCCAATTCGTGGGAAAACGTAAGCATTCATCCCATTACGACTCCAGACGTACCCTAGCCGTCCAGAAGCCTCCCAAATCGTTCTCCAAGTTCATAGAACACATCAGATCGGTTCTTGATCGATTTCTGACGTTGAAATCAATTCTTGATTGATTCATCGTGTGTTCTCACTGATTGGATCGCCAATCAAATAGGATTCCGCACTATTTGAGTTGGTTTAACACGCAATCACTAGGTATTTCGTTCAAATACCAGGTCCTAACATTAAGGTTGAACAACTTGAGACAACACAACCTGGACCTCCTGCTGAGTCTCAGCAAACTTCATCTTTTGATCCACAACAGGGTCAAACTCCCTCTCCTTCTGCACCTGTGAGGGATGAACACCCAACTGAGCTAGACAAAACTGATCAACAAGGTGTTGCAGGCCAGTCTTCTCAGTTAAAGTCTTCAAAGAGGAGGAAGAGGATGGCTTCTAAACCAAAGTCAAAAAAGAGAAGAAGTCTGAATCATCCACCTCCAAGCCTCAGGGTGAATCAGATCAACATGAGGAAGTGCCTGAAGAGGCAGCCCCATCAACTCCAATTTAATTGGCTCCTCTTGCATCTAAGAAACCCATAATATCCTGGACCTTCACAACTAATCAAGAAAGATGACATGTGATAAGTGATCAAGGTGGTGAAAATGTCTACACATGGAAAGACTTATTCAATCTACCTCTACATGATCTCTTTGAGATGAGAAGATACTATGAGAGTCTGAGTGATGATGACCATCTAATGAAGAAGGGTATGGTCATCATTATTATAAGGACTGTCAACAGCTAAAGGTTTTCAAATGTTTTGGTAGCATCAGCCTAGGGGGAGTTTGTAAGGATTCTTATAAGTCTGATGCAGCAAAAACATTCAAAGTCTCTTTACATGCATGCACTAAAGTACAAAAGTAGAAATGCTTCAGAAGTTTTACGCCATGCTGTAGAAAATATTCTAAGTGTAAAATCTTCCGAAGCAAGACCAACATCTTCCAAAGCCAAAAGTGAAGTCTTCTGAAGCTTCAAAGACAAAGTCTTCCGAAAAGAGTGAAGACAGATTTTTTACGAAGACTTTTATTTCATGCTTTTATCTAATGTACTTTACTATAAAGTTGGACCACCTTTCAGCTGTAACTCTGTTCAGTCACCAACTTACATGAGATGGTGAAAAGGTCCATGCTTTTGGTAACTGTACATTGAGGTCTTGAGTCTAAGCTTTCTACTTTATGTACTTTTATCCTTTTTGTAATATATTAGGATGTGAGCTATGGCATGTCATAGTCACTAGTCAAAAGACAATCTGCCTTTTGACTCTACATTTGATTTTGTAGTTGTCTAGTCTTATGTATCCAGCTGGCCTTCAAAGTATGGCCCTGTAGGATGTAATATAAAGTATCTCAAGTACTTATAACTTTCTTTCTATGCTTTGTAATACTTGTAAAAGAACTTGAGAAACAATATACAACATTCTTGAAAACCATACACTTGTGTTGTTTACTATCTTGTTTTGTCTCATATTGTACTTGTGTTCTTAGTATCTTACTTATAAGTTACCAGTTCCTTATTTGATCTGTTAAGTGTTCTAAAGAACTCACCTCATTGTGTTGTTGTGTTTAAGTGCATACCCTTAAACGGTCTTGCAGTTTCACATACTAAAGTAGTTTACATAGTCATAGTAAGTTATCATTACAGGGGTATATTAATGGTTCACATCGAACATTAAAGATTTTAATAAATTATAGCAAGACTACAGTCGAGTTATCGTTATAGTTTTATATTACTGGTCCACATCGAACATTAAAAGATTATAATAAATTATAGCAAGAATATAATCAAATTAAATATATAAAAATGATCCATTTAACGGTGTAATTTGTAAAAAAAATAACATTATACCAAAAAACTTTAAGAATGCTTTTAAAAGAGGAGTTTTTAAGGAGGGGAAATTTACTAAACCAATGGTGTAATATGGTCTAAATGGTGGTTTTTTATATTTTAGTTAACGAGTTAACGCAATAGATAAATGTTAACAAATGCTCAATACCTTGTTATATATATATATATATATATATATATATATATATATATATATATATATATATATATATATATATATATATATATATATATATATATATATATATATATATATATATATATATATATATATATATATATATATATATATATACATATATATACATATTTATATACATATATACATATATACATACATATATACATATATATATATATACATATATATATATTATTTATTTATTTATTGTGATAACTTATTTACACTATTTTAACACATACTTACACTATAATTATATTGTGTAACTAAAGTTTACACATTTTTACATAACTGATGTAACGATTTTCTCTAATTTATCTTCCTTTTTAAACAAATTCACCCTTTTTTCAAAAACCTTCTTAACTTTTATGTATGATATTATATTTTTATACAAATTACATCAGTAAATAGATTCTTTAAATATCTTCAATTCGAGTATAGTCTTGCTTGCGTTCGTTTTGTACCACTAGTTCTGCCACTGTAACTCTAACTTAAAGTGGCTAGGGGTGTTCAAAAATATCCGAATCCAAAACCTAATCCGAAATATATGTAAATTTGAAAAAATAAATTAATAAAACATCGGATATCTGAAAAAAAATCAATAAAAATTATTATAGTTTTATAAAATTCATTCAATAAACAATTTTTTTAATTCGGATATCTGAAATTTCAGATTCGGATTCGGATAGTGAAATTCACTATCCGAAAGTTTTGGATATCCGAAATTCTAATATCCGAATTAGAGCATCCCTAATAGTGGCGATGTGGACTGCGGTGGACCACGAGTTGTGTTAATGAATTATCGTAATAAACAATGGTTAACATTTGATTCATATTCTATATCATACAATATAAACTCTAAATCCTATTAATATTGGATTCAATAATAAAAGTATAAACTAGTAACATTATGAGTTTTTTTCCAAAAGAATGATGTTAGGAAATTATTTACCTAAACAAGTGATTGGAAAATTATTTATCTAAATGGATCTTTTTTGAAAACCTTCTTTTTCTCACTTATAATCTTATTTAGATAAAAACATTTCAACTTATAATAATGTTATCTAGAAAGTTCAAGGAAAAAACTTTTAATAAAACTAAAAAATATTTTGTCGGACACAATTGTAATTTTACTTTTAATTTAGAGTAAATTACATGGATAGTCCCTATGGTTATGTTAAAATTTTAGATTTGGTACTTAAAGTTTGAAATATTTGAATATAGTCCCTAACATTTCTTTCTCTCTCTTATATGGTCCCTATGTATGTTAGTTAATCGTTAGTGATGTTCAATATTGTAAAAATTAGCACTTTAATCGCATTAGCCATCTATTTAATTTACCTTTTAAACTATATGATTATTTTTTATTTAAGTACATTTTATATTTTTATTTTTCAAAAATTTTTTATATTCTATATTATTTTTATTATTTCTTTATTATTGAGATTATTATTTAATAAAATACGTTTAAATACACAATAGAAAACATTTTAAGAACATGTTTTTTAAATTGTTTGGTTTTTAAACCATTCAATTTTTAAACGTCATTCTACAAACTTTTTCAATTTTTTAACTTTTTTTAAACTGGTTGGTTTTCTAAAGTTTTTTTTAAAACCATTCATTTTTTAAAAAATGTTTCCTTAAACAAATCCTTAGTTTTTTAAATATTTTTTAAAAAACAATTCAATTTTAAATGTCTATATAAAAGAAGACATTTTTGTAAACCACATTTATAAGAAAATATTTTTTAAAATATTTTATTTATGTTTATTAAATAATAAACATATCTATAATAAAAAGATTATAATAAAATGAAATTACATTGATGATTCTTACAAGTAAAATAGTTATTTTGACAAATTTAAGATCAATAACTGAACTAACAAAGTAGACTAAAACACTAGGGATTGTATTCGTAATTTTGAAACTTTAAGGACCAAATCAAAAATTTTAACCAAATCACAGGGACCATACGTGTAATTTACTTTTTAATTTAAACACCTACTATAGTTTCTTAAACATAAGATACAAGTGTTTCATGCAATAATTCCTATCCTCTATTTACTAAACTTTTTCTATTTAACACATTATTTAATGTATATTATTAATACACTATTTAATAATGTTGATCTATGAAAAGGATGAAACTTTCAAAAACTAAAGGATTTAGTAATGCCTATCAACTGCCGGATTCTACCAAGTGTTGAATCACTATCGATTAGCACTCTCAAAATGATGAACTGCTATAAGCTGCTGATAAACTGCTATAGTAGAGAAGACTATCTGTACCGAAGTATATTGGCGGCTGTAGTGTTCTTACCTTTTGGAGACAACATTGTACTGAAGCTTCTAATCTCTGATGTGACGAGTGTCTGTATACGATGTACATATGTTTTTCTAAACCAAGAATGGATGTAAAGTGATTAATTTTTTGCTTTTAGTTTTCTAAGTATGTAGGACCGGTGAAGGGTATGCACTTACAACACAACAACATAATGAGGAGAGTTACATATAACACTTAACAGATCAAATAGGGAAATGGTTAACTTACGTGGAGATGCTAAGAACACAAGTAAAAATGAGACAGAACAAGATAGCAAACAACACAAGTATTTGGTTTTCAAGAATGATGTATATTGCTTCTCAAGTTCAATTACAAATGTTACAAATCATACAATGGAAGTTACAAGTACTTGAGATACATATACTACATCCTACAGCCGGCCATACTTTAAAAGCCAGCTGGATACAGAAGACTACACAACAAAATCAAATGTAGAGTCAAAAGGTAGATTGCTTTTTGACTAGTGACTATGACATGTCATAGCTCACATCCTAATATATTACAAAAAAGATAAAAGTACATAAAGTAGAAAGCATAGACTCAAGACCTCAATGTACAGTTACCAAAAGCATAGACCTTTTCACCAATTCATGTAAGTTGGTGACTAAACAGGTTGCAGCGGAAAGGTGGTCCAGCTTTATGGTAAAGTACATCAGATAAAAGCATGTCTCTAAAAGTCTTCGGAAGAAATCTGTCTTCACTCTTTGGCTTTAAAAGACTTTGTCTTTGAAGCTTTGGAAGACTTCACTTTTGGCTTCGGAAGATGTTGGTCTTGGCTTCGGAATATTTTACATTTAGAATATTTCTAGTGCAAGGTGTAAAACTTCCTAAGCATTTCTACTTCTGTTCATTAGTGTATGCATGCAAAGAGGCTTTGGATGTTTTGGCTTCATCAGACTTATAGGAATCCTTATAAACCCCCCCTAGGCTGATGCTACCAAAACATTTGAAGATCTTCAGCTTTTGACAGTCCTCATGATGATGATGACCATGCCCTTCTTCATTAGATGGTCAAAATCACTCAGACTCTCATAGTATCTTCTCATTTCAAAGAGATCATGCAGAGGTAGGTTGAATAAGTCTTGCCATGTGTAGACATCTTCACCACCTTGATCTCTGATCACATGCCATCTCTCTGGATTAGTTGTAAAGATCCAGGATAAGATTGGTCTCTCAGATGCAAGAGGAGCCACTTGGATTGGAGTTGATTGGGCTGCCTCTTCATGCACTTCCTTAGGTTGATCTGACTCAGCCTGAGGTGTAGAGATGGATGATTCAAGCTTCTTCTTCTTCTTTGACTTTGGCTTAGAAGCCATCCTCTTCCTCCTCTTTGAGGACTTTAACTGACAAGACTGGTTTGCAGCACCTTGTTAATCAGTCTTGTCTTGCTCAATTGGGTGGTCCTCCCTCACAGGTTCAGAAGGAGAGGGACTTTGACCCTGCTATAGATCAGAAGATAAAGCTTGCTGAGGCTTAGCAGGAGGTCCAGGTTGTGTTGTCTCAAGTTGTTCAACCTTAACCTCCACTTTAGGAGGAGCTTGACTTGGAGGGGAGTGTAAGTCAATTAGCTCTCCATTTTTGATCTTCTGCTTGATTACCCTGATGTGCTCATCCGTTATGGATAGAGGCATAGGCAAAGTCTCCTTCCGGAGAATCCATACAGCTTCAAGAAGCACATCATCCTTTGTCTGTCAGTGGACTTCTTCATGCTCTTTTGGATAATGGCTCTTGACTTTACAGCCTCTTCCCTCATCTTTCTATTTGTTGCCTTTTATTATTTGAGTACTTGAAGTTCAAGCTGTTTGAGATACTAAAACATAATATACTCAAAGGGCAAGGGAAGAAGTGCAGATGCTTGGTAGAGACCTGTGGCACTCAGGTAGTTGATCATATTTTGTCTATCTGTTTCTTTGTCTACCGAGGTTCTTGTGTAGCTCCCACAGTCTCTTACACATGGCTTTCTTGAACTGGGAGAGATAGGGACATGCTTGTATAATCTTTTCTGTCTCTTCTCCTCTTTGAATTGGAGAAGTAGCCTTTCATCCTCTGCTTTCTTCATCTCTCTTGACACTTCCATGTCAGCCAGTTCATTAAGTTCCTCTAAGGGGAGAGATATAATCTCATTGATGTCATAGTTCCTAATATGTAGGTAAGTAATCCTGACTACCCTTAACTCATCAACTTGAGTGTTTGGTTTGAGGGCAGCCCTAATTGCAGCTTGCATGAAGCCTGAAGACCCAGATGAACTTTCTCCCTTTAGCTTCCTCTTCCTCTCTCTCACTCCTCCTCTTCAATCTCCTTAGGAGTTAAAATCCTTTCCCTTTGTCACCCACAGACCTTTGTGACACAAGGTGGAGAGAGCTTTGGCCTTCATTGCTTGGTGTAGCTTCAAGCTCTAGCCACAGAGAGGTTGTGATATACCTTCACTGAGGGAATGATTGTTGAAGTAGTTGTAGGTGTGACAGGGCTCTCAAGCTCTATCACCGGGCCTTCAGCCAAGGTTTTCCCTTTAAAGCTAATCTCAGGGTTTGCCTTAACATCCAGTTGACCAATGACATTACCTGATTGCTTTTGTCTCCTTCTTAGACTGAACTCTTTAGTAATTCTGTCTTGAATTCTTTGTGCCAGCCTGTCAGCTTGTCTAGATTGACTTGGGTTGAAAAGTGGCATGTTGATCAGGTCAAAACCTTCATAGTAGTTCAAGGTCTGAAAATTGAACACCTCTTGCTGCCCTTAAACTCTTTGAAGAATGAGGGCTCTTCTATCATCATCACACCTCCACCCAATAATGTAGTTTGAAGTTTCTTGGGATGGGAATGATATAGCCCTTGGAATGCCTTCCTCAAAGACACTATGAATGAAGGAATCTAAAGAGTCCACATCAATGTGAACTTGAGGAAGTTGCTAAGTATGCACAATTGCTAGTGAGGATGGTGAGTCCTCAATGTCAATACTCCCTAAAGAACGCCCAGGTTCTGTGACTGTAATAACTTTCTCCCTCTTTTTGGTAGCATCACCCTCTTGCATAGGTGAGCTAGGAGTTAGGTCAATCATATTCATAGGTTCTTGTGTTCCTGGTTGAGCTCTCCTTAAAGGTCTCTCAGCTGGTTTTTCCCTAAGATAAGATATCTCAAGTTGCTGATCATTGACCCTGTTGTGCAGGGTAGTCACCTGAGATTCAAGATGACTAACCTTGGAGACTAAATAGGTGCATGTTTTTGATAGTTTTTGCACTTTTAGTCTCAAGTTCCCCTCATCTTCATCAGAAGAATCATTGCGGGATGAGATGATTGGATCAAAGTCCTCTCTCTCACCACCTGCTTAAGGTTCTTGGCTGCTGGATTTCCTCTGCACATTGACAGCCTTAGTTAAAGTGTCAATGGGCTGAGTTGCCATGGTTGTGGTCTTAATGATGTAATCACTTGCAGAAGTGAGAGCCTCTTCCATATGGATCTCCTGAACAGGTTCAGGTTGATCCACCTCAGTAATGGGTGACTGATGTGGGCTAGACATAGGGGACTCAGAAGCACTCATCTCTCTTTGAGTAGGGGAAGAGTAGAGAAACTCATGGTACTCAATGAAACCTAAGTCTTCATCAGTATAGAATTCAAGGTTGGGAATGGGTTGATTTAAGTCTAAAGGTTGGGGATGGTAACTATCCCCTAAAGGTTGTTCACTTGAGTGTTGAGACTCAGAGTGAAGGCCTAAGGCAGTTGGGCTTGTGAGCTCATCAGGCTGAGCATGAGGAACCTCAACACTGATTCTTGAAGAGATGGGAGTGGTTTGCTCCTAAGGGGAAGTGAGAGCTCTAGTATCCACTTCCTCCTGTATGGGTGAGTGTATGGGGGCCTGCATAAGCTCAATAACTTGAGCAGGGGTTTGTTTGGATTTCCTTTGGTAGGTGAGGGTGATTTGTCGTCTTTTTGGTGGTTGGGAGGTATAAGGTGTGGGTTCAACACTAGCTTGTGTTGCTAGGTTGTCACCTTAAGCAATGAGCTCTAACATTTTTGGGACAAAGGCTTTATCTACCCCTGAGAAGCCTACAGTTGGCTTCTTCTGATTTTAAAGATGTCGAGCTTCATCTATCCCAATTTAAGAATATTACATGTTTCCCTCAACTGTGAGCCCAATTCACAGTTGAGAATGTATTGAACATATCTAGGAAACATGTAATACTCTAGGGAGTCCAAGCTAGCAAGCAAATTTGTATAAACAAACTAAGAGTACCTGAACTTGACCCCTTGAACCATTCCATGCACTATGAAGGAGAGATCCTCAAGAACCTGGTCCCACCCTCCATGCTTGTTTGACAAGCTGTGGATAACCACATGGAGCTGGTATTTCAACTGGGATGAGACCTTCCCTTTCCTAAAGGTCTTTACAGAGAAATCTCCCTCATAGCCCATCTACACAAAAAAATGATTAACAGCTTCTTTTGGGAAGGACAACTCACTTTCTTCATCATCCAGCTGTAAATGAGTATTGATGATGGCCGAAGTGATGAAGATTGTCCTCCCCTACACTGTGGTAGACAATGCCTTCTCCCCATCCATAATGACCTCTTGGCAGGTCTTCCAAAATTCAAGCAGATGATCCTCACAGAGAGTAGGATCAATGGTTAGGGAGGTGAAATAGTTGGATAAAGCCAGAAAACATCAAACCTCTGAGAAACTATCATCTTTCTCAGAGTTCAACAAAGCAACCTGATTATGTTACCTATGAAGTTGCATGGAGAAGTCAGGGTTGTTTCTGCGGTTTAGATTTGCCATTTTAAAAAGCTTAAAGGTAAAGGTATGTGAAGAACAAAGGCGGGTTAGGAGAATTTAGGTTTAAGGAATAGTATAATTAAAGAAGATAGTGAAAGAGGGGGGAACCGTTGGTTATTTATGTGAAAAGGATTTGAGACAAAGTTAATGAAAGATGATAAACTTTGAAATCCGGATGTCGGTCCCACCTCCGAAGAAGTAGTTACTTTTGCCCAAAAGTAGTTTTCTTGGAAGTCGAGAAATCTTCCGAAGGTTATTTGCTTCGGAAGTTCTGAAGAACAAGCTTCCGAAGACAAATTTGCTTCGGAAGACATTTCAAAGGTTTTTGAGAATTTTGCTTTGAAAGAGAATTAACACTCAGAGTTTTTTATTCTAAAAGGAATGAAAACTTCCGAAGGTAAATTGCTTTTGGAAGAAAATTGTTCTTATAAAACATAAAAGTACTTAAGTTGATTTTAAATCTTCCGAAAAGAAAAGATCAAAATTTTCAAAAATCTAAGAAATGTCTTTTGAAAAAATTTTCTTCCAAAGAAAACAAGGCCTTATGAAGATAATAAAATAGACAACTTAGGACACACAGGTTTTAGAAATAATATGATTAAGTTTTAAGAAAAGCTATTTAAAGTTAATCATCCCAATAGCTGATACAAGATATTTAAAACTTTGTTCATCAAAACCTTTGGTGAACAGATCAGCATATTGTTCATTTGTGTTAACTTTGACTAGTTTGATTAATCCATTTTCAAAGTTATCTTTAATCAAATGATACCTGATATTGATATGCTTTGTCCTTGAGTGCTGCACAAGATTTTCTATGATTGAGATAGCACTGTTGTTGTCTATGTGGATGGGATTCTCCTTGAAGTTGAATCCATGGTCCAGCATCTGATTTTGAATCCAAATCACTTGAGCACAGCAGCTTGCAGCAGCAATGTATTCAGCCTCAGCAGTTGATGCAGACACACAGGATTGTTTCTTACATTGCCAAGAGACTATCCTTCCACCAAGAAGTTGACATCCCCCTGATGTAGATTTTGCAGTCATGTTGCAACCACCATAGTCACTATCTGTATAAGCATACAGATAAAAGTCAGAATTCTTTGGATACCAAAGGCCAATTGATGAAGCACCTTTGAGATATCTTAAAATTCTTTTGACACTGATTAGGTGTGACATCTTGGGGTTGGCTTGATATCTTGCACAAATGCATGTAACAAACATGATCAGGCCTGCTAGCTGTGAGGTACATAAGAGACCTAATAATTGCCCTGTAAAGATGCTCATCAACACACTCCCCCTCAAGATCAGGTCCAAGGGAGTGGTTCCTGGCTATGGGTGTCTTAGCAACCTTACAATCAGTCATGTTGAACCTTTTAAGTATGTCTTTCACATACTTTGACTGACTTATGAAGATGCCATTGTCAACTTGCTTCACTTGAATTCCTAGAAAGAAATTAATTTACCCCATGGCACTCATTTCAAACATGTCCTTCATCAGCTTCTCAAAGTCTTTGCAGAGCTTTGGATTAGTTGACCCAAAAATAATGTCATCTACGTATACTGGAACTATCATTATGTCATTTCCTGTTCTTTTGATGAAGAGAGTTCCATCTATAGTACCCCTTTTGTATCCATGCTGACAGAGATACTGAGATAGTCTCATACCACTTCCTTGGTGCTTAGTGCAACCCATAAAGAGCTTTATCAAGCCTGCAGACATAATCAGGATGATCAGGATCTGCAAACCTAGGTGGTTGTCTGACATACACCTCTTCATCAATCACCCCATAAAGAAAAGCACACTTGACATCAAGTTGGTAGACCTTGAAGTTCTTGGATGTAGCAAAAGCTAGGAATATCCTAACAGCTTCAAGTCTTGCTACAGGAGCAAAAACATCTGTGTAGTCAATTCCTTCTTCTTGAGTATACCCTTGAACAACTAGGCTTGCCTTGTTCTTGATGACAAGTCCTCTAGCATCCTTTTTATTCCTAAACAACCATTTGGTTCCTATGGTAGTATTCCCTTGAGGAAGAGGATATAGGTTCCAAACCTTTTGCCTTTTGAATTGAAGCAGCTCCTTTTGCATAGCTTCAAACCAACTTCCATCCTTTAGAGCTTCATAAATTTTCTTTGGCTCTATCTGGAACAAGAAACAAGAGTAAAGACAAACATTTGCATCATGGGTTTGTCCTCTTGTTCTCACCCCTGAATCAACATCTCCAATGATGTTTGTGGTAGGATGAGACTTGTGGATCCTTAGCTGAGGGATCACAGCAAGTTGCTTAGACAGATCTAAATTTGAGAAATTTTGATCTGGCAGGGAGGATTCACCCTCCACATCAGCACACTTATCAAGATTTACTTGATCCAATGAGTGTGTGACATCATTAATGTTGTCTTCAATGGAGTGGTTATCAGCATCAAGGAATTCCTGATCACTTTCACCACCACCATTTTCTCCAACATTTGAAGCTCCTTCATCTGAGTTCTGTGCCTCTAAGCTGGAATTTGAAGGCACCCTAGAGGTATCAGCAGGATTTGTTATTGATGTGCTGGTAGAAACTTCATTTGCAGGGTTAGTTACCACTGGAGCTGAAGATGTGTAGCTTGAAGGTCTTTTTAGCTCAAATCTTGGGTCAGGATCACCTGTAGGTAGTATATCTATGGACCCTGAAACATGCTCACAAGATTTGTTAAAACAGTTGGTAACTAAATCAAGATCAAATAGCCAATCCGGACCAGAACCTTTCACACTAGGAGTGTGCTCATTGAAAGTCACATTAGCTGACTCCTCAACTACTCTAGTTCTGAGATTGTATACTCTATAAGCTTTAGCTTGAGAAGTGTATCAAATAAAATGTCCATCATCTGAAATCTCATCAAACTTGGCAATTTGATCTTTGGTATTCAAGATGGTGCAAGGACATCCAAATGACCTGAGAAAACCAATGAAAGGTTTTCTCTTGTGCCAAAGTTCATAAGGAGTCTTACCATGTGTCTTAACCACTAAAGCTCTGTTTTGCACATAGCAAGAAGTGTTCACTGCCTCTACCCAGAGAGTGATGGGATGTTTAGAGTCAGACAACATAATTCTTGCAGCTTCAATTAGTGTCCTGTTTCTCCTCTCAGCAACACCATTTTGCTGAGGAGTCATGGGAGCATTATATTGTCTTGTCTTGTAATACCTTTTTCATCACAAAATGTATCAAGGATTTGATTCTTGAATTCAGTTCCTTGATCACATCTTATGGTTTTGACCTTGTGATCACATTGATTCTCAATCTTTAAGATGAAATTCTTTAGAATCTCAGAGGTCTCATCCTTAGTTCTAAGAAAGAAGACACAAGTGAATCTAGTAAAGTCATATGTGATCACCGAACAATAAGAGGTCCTTCCTAGACTCATTACACTGGTGGGTCCAAAGAGATCCATATGTAATAAGTGTAGGGGATTAATGATGGAATTGCTTTCCTTTGGCTTGTGAGATACCTTGTGTTGCTTCCCCTTCAGGCATGCAACACAGTGGTCATCACTTGTAAACTCTTTCTTTGGTATTCCAGTTACCAAATCATTTTTAATTAATTTATTCATCTTTCTTAAGTTTACATGGCACATTCTTTTATGCCAGAGGAAAGACTCATCATTATTTGCTTTAGATAGAAAGCATGAAACTTCTCATGAGGGAGATGTTTCTTGCAAATCCATCTTGTGCATGTTCCCTTTCCTGGGGGCTCTAAGCAGGATGTGCTAATGAGAAATGACCACCCCAGGCTTGAGAACAATGCACTCATGCTCATTAAAGAGCATGTTATGACTCTGATCACAAAATTAGGATATACTCAAAAGATTGTACCCAAGCTCCTTGCCAATGTTTACCTTCTCAATGTTGAGCTTACCATTTGTGACCTTGCCCTTCTTGTAATGTAACCTCCTGCATCTCCTCCAAAAGCAACTGGTCCTCCATCAATTCAAACTTTTGGAGTAGTGACCTATTGCCTGTCATGTGCCTGGAATAGCCACTGTCAATGATCCATACATTTTTGTTTGTCTTGAGTTGTTCATGCACAAAAGAGATGGTTAGTTACATTTAGAAACCCAAGCCTCATTGGTCTTGGGCTCATCAAAAGAAGTTGAAGACAATGCAATGATCCATACATTTTTGTTGACTTCAGAAGTTTTAATGACTGGACCTTCAGAAGATCTTGCTTTCACTGCAGCAGGCTTCAATGCTTCGGAAGTATTCTTTTCTTCCGAGACCAAATTTTCTTCCGAAGGCAAGTTTCCACTTGTCTTCTTCTTCATTTTGGAGCTTCCGAAGGAAAGAGATTTTCCTTCTGAAGCTTGCTTCTTCTTCTCCAAACTCTTAGAAGTTTCTTTCTTGGTCATGTGGAGGGTAATCTTTGGATTGTAAACACACTCCTTAGCAAGATGAGAAGTACTCCCACACATAACACAGTTCATTTTCTTCCTTCTAGGAGTTTTCCTTTGTGAACAAGGCTGAACTTGATCATTTTCCTTCTCCATCTTCATCTTTGCTGATGTTGTGGCAATTCTTTTGGGGATAGAACTACCTTTGGAGTTGGATGGTTCAGGTTGTATAGTAGTGGTGCATAACTGATCAGCCTTCTTCTTGATGATGGGATAATTTGGACATGAACCAGAACTCTTGTTGGTGGAGATCAAGTTGGTGTCTTCAGCCTTCACCACTTCAAATCCTGCCGAGATGAAGACTTGTTATCGTGTAGAATTGAAGGAGCTATCTCACAAAATCCCAGTCCGTGCTTATTTTGATAAAAAAATTTTGCATGCAAGGATGAGGATATTATGTTCTTGAAGGTCTCTTCTTCAAGAACACATTTTTTGCCTTGGCTTTGCTAATCACAAGCTCAGCCTGGCATTCAGTTAACTTAGTAATGAGTTCTTTGATCTGAGTCATGTAGTTTTTGTGCTAATGTCTAAGAGATGAAATGGTTTTCTCTAAGTCCTCTATCTTTAGTTTATAATTATTTTCAGCTCTCTTAAAATCAGCTTTTAAGATATTTAAGGACTCAAGATCAGATCTTGTTTCTAAGTTATGGGACCTGTATCTATTAACTTTAGCAATACATTTAGGAGTACAAAGATGTTCCAATACCTTGGCTTCATCGTGGTCTGCCATGAGTGCTTGGTTTGGAGATGCATCTTCTACCTGAAAGCTCCAGTCAAAGCCTCCTTCTTCAACAACAACTGCAGCTTGCTGCTTTGGCTTCTCATTCTGGGAGCTTTGTCAGTGTAGTTTTGTCTGGTTTGTGTTTGGCCACCATTTTTCCTTGGTGCCTTACACTCCCTTGCAAAGTGTCCAATCTGGTTATAGTTGTAACACTTTACTTTGCTCTTATCCAGCCCAAACTTTCCACTAGCTGCATTGCTTGGAAACTTCCTCCCTGTCCTCTTGTAGAACTTCCTGGCTCTATGAGTGAGAAGAGCGATCTGCTGAACTATCTCCATGTATTCTAGATCATCTGGATGGATACAGTCCAGGGGTCTTCAAGGGTGAACAGAAAGTTGTCTGTGGTTTCATCAGCAGAGACAAATGCATGAGAAGAACTTCTCTCTTGGAAAGGACTTCTTGAGTGTAGCTTTCTCTTAGAGTCTTTGGGAAGGTGATGAAAGGGCCCTTTTGTGAGTTGTTAGGGTAGCATATAAGATGATGTGGTTCAATGCTTTCCCTTTCAATCACATGGAGGGCTGAACTCAGTTGATTACTGGAGTTACCAGATGAGTTTTGCATGTTCATCTCCATCTGGTAGCCACTAAGAATACCATACAACTCTATGAGAGTAAGAGTCTTAAGGTTCTCATTCCCCTTATGACAACACAATAAGGTGTCCATTGTCTAGGAAGAGAGGACATAAACTTCTTTACAATGTCCCTGTTCTCAAGAGTTACTCCAACATCCATTAGAGTATCCACAATCTAAATATACCTAAAGCATTGTTGAGTCATGGTTTCACCTACCTTGAAGGTGAAGTTTTCAAATTGCTGCTTCAAGAGATCCTTCTTGTTCTCCTTTGCTTCACATACATCAGCTTTAGTGCTTCCCATAGTTGCTTGGCAGTTTTGCACTTCTTGAAGCCTCTGAAGATGGAGTTTGGATGAGCAGTTTGAAGGGTTGTTATGGCCTTTTGATCAATCTTTATTCTCTTCTTGTCTTCTTTAGAGTAATCAGCCACAGCCTTTGGAATCATACCACCACCAGTAGCAGAAGTGGTGCTTGGTATGTAAGGTCCTTCAACAACAGAGTCCCATATCCTGGAGTCTTGAGACTTGATGAATCCTTCCATTCTTTGACACCAAGTATCAAAGTCTTCAAGAGTGATCAGTGGAGACTTTGTCATAGTTGGTGTCCATATCTGCTTTGGTAATAGCTGCCATTTGAGTTGTTAAGTATTTTATGTGTGTGAGGGATCTTAAGATGGTGAGATCTTATATCAAGAGCCTGGAATGCTCTGATACCAAATGCAGGAACGGTGAAGGGTATGCACTTACAACACAACAGCACAATGAGGAGAGTTACTTAGAACACTTAACAGATCAAATAGGGAACTAGTTAACTTAGGTGAGAGATGCTAAGAACACAAGAAAAAATGAGACAGAACAAGATAGCAAACAACATAAGTATTTGGTTTTCAAGAATGTTGTATATTGTTTCTCAAGTTCTATTACAAATGTTACAAAGAATACAATGGAAGTTACAAGTACTTGAGATTTATATACTACATCCAACAGCCGGTCATAATTTGAAAGCCAGCTGGATACATAAGACTAGACAACAAAATCAAATGTAGAGTCAAAAGGCAGATTGACTTTGACTAGTGACTATGACATGCCATAGCTCACATCCTAATATATTACAAAAAGGATAAAAGTACATAAAGTAGAAAGCACAGACTTAAGACCTCAATGTACAGTTACCAAAAGCATGGACCTTTTCACCAACTCATGTAAGTTGGTGACTAAACAGAGTTGTAGCGGAAAGGTGGTCCAGCTTTATGGTAAAGTACATCAGATAAAAGCAAGTCTCTAAAAGTCTTCGGAAGAAATTTGTCTTCACTTTTTGGCTTTGGAAGACTTTGTCTTTGAAGCTTCGAAAGACTTCACTTTTGGCTTCGGAAGATGTTGGTCTTTCGGAAGATTTTACACTTAGAATATTTCTAGTGCAAGGTGTAAAACTTCCGAAGCATTTCTACTTATGTTCTTTAGTGCATGCATGCAAAGAGCCTTTGGATGTTTGGGCTGCATCAGACTTATAGGAATCCTTACAAAGTATAAATACCTCTCAATTGTATAGTTTTGAAGTTAGCCTGTAAGTCCACTTGTTATTTGTTGATTGTAACTCATTGCACTAATCAAGTGAATACTTTAAAAGAACATCTTTTATCTTTATTATTACTCAAAGTATCTATATTTTTTAAGTAACACGGGTGACTTAGATTCCGTATTTCTCATCTACAGATCACTAGAAAAGTCTTGATAGTGAATAACCTGATCCGACAAATAATGAGAGATTATTTAATTTAATATATTAAATATTACATTATTTATCAAATTTTAAATTAACATTAAAATGTGTGAACAAGTATTATCTTATTTAAATACTTAAGTATATAATTACTGAATATTCATAGTAGTAAGTGGCGAATATAGAAGAAAAGTTCCGGAGTAACATAATTTTTACATTTATATTAATATATAGGTCTGAAATAATATCATTCCAATCAAATCCATTTTTAATAGAAGGAATTAAAACCAATGAAAATGAACTTAAAGGATTTGTTGATCCAATATCATCATTATTATTAGAACCAATATTCTACTCTCGAAATATTTTTAAAAAAATTGTTAATAATAATTTGTTTTTTCATATTTTAAATCCCTAAGTTTATAATAAATAATACCATAAGTTTACAAATTTCAATTAGAAATAACACAATTCAAATACCTAATTTCAATATTAAATCTCTAATTCATATTTCAAATCCCTACTTCATATACCTAATTGCATAAACCTTAAATATTAGAAATTAAACCAAATAACCATTAATTTTTATAACCAATAACACTTAAATATTAGAAATGAAATAACATAAACCCTAAATCCCTAATTTCATAGTGTAATTGGAAAAAAAACTAGAAATGTTACCTTGAAGTGGGCAATGATTTGGTAAAAGATCACTTGTGGCTGTGGCAAGGGCTGCCGCAACAGGGAGCAGTTTGTGGTGGTCAGCCAGACGGTTGGCGGTGGGGACATGGGGTGATCGGTGGTGTGGGTGGACGGTGGCTGACTGGCTGTGGCTTGTGGGAAGGGACGAAGAATCAATAAAGGCATGGGAGGATGGAAGGTTTTTTTCTTATTTTTAGTTTTATGTTTGATTGGGTTATGGGTATATAGGTTAATTAGTTATGCTTTTTAAGTTAATGTTTTTGGGGTTATTTTTATTTTGGGTTTGTTAATTATTATTGATTGGACTATTGGTTATTGTAGGCTTGTTAGTTATTTATGTTTTCATAGAATGTAATGTTTTTCTATAAAATATAAGATTATTTTTTATAAACTTTAAAACTTTTTATGAAGTGTTGAGTTTAAAAACGTTAATGGGTAACGTACCATTTTCTTATGGGTGACTTAATATTTTCTTAAAGGTAACAAAAAACCGTAATTTTTAATTTTTACATAAAATCGTAATTTTTTTCTTTACACTACCCTTAAAAAGTTGAGGGGTAGTGGAGGCTACTCCTCGACTCAATGTAGGCCCGCCTATATGAATAGTAGTAGTAGTAGTATCAGTGATACACAATAGATCACGATGGCCAACTCACTATCTATACTACTGTTGATGCATGTATGTCCCTAGATCATGATTTGTAATGTAATGAACTTGTCTGTCTGATTATGATGTAATTGTATCGATTAATGAAATGATATGAATTGGTTGTTACTTGTGATGTTTAATATTTCATTAATGAGTTGTGATTGAATTGATTGGGTTTATGATTGTTTGAATGGTTACACATTATGTTATATTAATTAAAACATTCAAACTTAACTTAATGAAGTTCTCATGCGAATGGCCCATGCGAATGGACCACACGCATGAATAACTTCATACGATTGACTCAATCGCACGACTGAATCAGGAGACTGGATCAGTCGTATGTTTGACACATAAGATTGACTCAATCGCACGACTGAACACTCAGTCGTGCGGATGAATCAACCGCATGGTTCAATCGCACGACTGAACCATACTTATGGCCCAGTCGCACGATTGAACAATACTAACCTATAAATAGACCCAATTCGTGGGAAAACGTAAGCATTCATCCCATTACGATTCCAGACGTACCCTAGCCGTCCAGAAGCCTCCCAAATCGTTCTCCAAGTTCATAGAACACATCAGATCGGTTCCTAATCGATTTCTGACGTTGATTTCAATTCTTGATTGATTCATCGTGTGTTCTCACTGATTGGATCGCCAATCAAATAGGATTCCGCACTATTTGAGTTGGTTTAACACGCAATCACTCGGTATTTCGTTCAAATACCAGGTCCTAACAAGTGGTATCAGAGCTTTGGCTCTTGATTTCGTGTTGATTCAATCAAGATTGCATAAAAGTTTGTGTTTTTGCACGAAAAACGCAATCTTTAGCATCAAAAGTGATCTTGGACGTTCCCTGCTCATCGAAGTTCAGTTTCTACGGACTTAGACGATTTGGACTTGCAAAATTTCGAATTTTTACGGCTGAAACCCGTCAAACCTAGAAATTTTCGCAAAACAGCAGCTTCAGTCGCACGAGTGACCCATTCGCACGACTAGACTCATTCGCAGTGCTCATTCGCACGACTGGACCTAGTCGCACCCTCATTCGGCCGACTGAACCGTTCGTTCGCATAGCTCATACGCACCAGATTCATTCGCACGACTGAACCATTCGCCCTGTTCAGTCGCACGGTTGAACCAATCGCAGAGTTCATACGCACGATAAGACCATTCGCATCCTTCAGTCGCATCAGTTAAAGTTGATTTGATTAGATTCTAAGTTTATTACCATGGAAGATCAGATGTCAGCCTTTACTGCTGGGAAGGACTCAAGAATTCAGAACCTGCTGCTGCTTGAGAGTGAGGTGGGTATTCACAATAAACCACCAAAGCTCTTGACTTTAGATGAGTTTCCCCACTGGAAACAACGTTTTGAGATCTACCTCAATGGAGTAGATCCTAATCTGTGGGAAGCTATCGAGGTTGGGTATAGTACACCGGTGGGAGCAGATGGAGTAAAATTAACGTTAAGTGGGATGACTGACGCACAGAAAGTAAAGTATAATGCAGAGAAAAGGGTTTATGCGTTGATAACTCAGTCGATCCCCAAAGACATATTCCACCAGTACTCAGAGAACAAGCAGTCCAAGAAACTGTGGGATGAGCTAGAGAAAAGGTATGATGGGAATGCATCATTAAAGGCAATCAAGGCAAAGGAGTTAAAGAAGGAATTCGATAACTTCTCATCGATTGGTAACGAGAGTTTAGATGAAGTCATAGACAGATTCTACCACTTGATGAGCGAGTTGCATACACATGGAGTGGAAACGACTATGGAAGAGAAAGTAAGCAACTTCGCAGATGGATTGCCTGATAAGTGGGCTTCATTCGTGTCTAATCTTAGACAGAATGGAATGCTTGTAAAGCTGGATATAAATGACTTCATTCTCAAGCTGCGTGAAGAAGCACTAAGGATGAAGTATAGAGCACAGAAGTCTTCGTATACACAAAACCCAGCTTTATACAATGCCACGCCTCAAGCTAAGACATCTGGAGCACCTCTCCAGACAGCATTTGTGTCTAGCTCGTCAGGTCCTTCACATGCTTCTCCTTCTGGATCAGACACGTCAGGGTCGTCATGTACCCACTATATTGGATCAGAAGCAAGTGCTACCAAATTGAAGACCGAGAACCTCGGTAATGTGACCGTAGAAGTAGCACGAGAGCATATGGATCTTCTAGCCGCAGTAGTTCATTCATATGATGGACTTGTGGCTGGGAAGATTGGAAACTGTCATTTGGCAGATGAAGACTACGAGCAGGTAGATGAAATGGAGCTTGAAAGAATGGATATAATGTGGGCCTTAGCTAGCGCTGTCCGAAGGGCGAAGAAGTTTGTTAAGAAGACAGGACAAAATTTGATAGCTACTAAGGATACCACATTTGGTTTTGACAAGAGCAAAGTGACCTGCTTCAACTGTGGAGAGAAAGGGCACTTCAAGAGGGAATGTGTCAAGCCAAAGAAGACGGGTAATGGGAACCCGTTCTCATCCTTTACTCGCCAAGACAAGCAAGCCTCTAGTTCTACTTCATCAAACAAGGACCCAAAAGCCTTGACTGCTCATGATGATGAAGGACAGGACTGGAGTTTTAGATTTGTCTCCCCAGAATCTAACATTGCCAGTGTTGAAGATATTGATGATGATTCTGCGAGTGAAGGTGATTTAGCAGTTGAAATAGCGATGTCACACAGTGAAGAAACAACTGCAGCTGAGGTCAGTTACACACCAAAGGAGGAGACTTCCACGTCAGAAACAGAAAAGTCAGAATCACCAGAACCAGAGACGTCTGATGCTGCGTTGATGGCTAACTCTTCTGAAACAACACAGGTAAGTACAACTGACCAAATGTTTAATAATCATGCTTGTTCTAACTGTGATATGTTTAGGAATAGCATTGATGAAAAATTTGCTAGGTTATTAGATCACAATGATAACTTAGTAAAAGATTTACAACTATGCACTGAGGCCAATAGAGTTCTAAAACAAAATGAGCATAGTTATAAAGAAAAGATAGACCTATTGACTAAACAACTTAGGGAAACCGAAGTAGTTGCCTTTAATCAAGCAAATGACATTAGGTACTATCTAAACTCCCTAGAGGACACTAAGAAACAAAAGGCAGTTCTAGAAGTAGAAGTTAATTCCTTAAAACAGAAACTGCATAGTTGGACTAGTTCTTCACACATAGTTCAACACTTAGTGAGAGAAAGGAATAATGGGGAGGGATTAGGCTACAAAGTGGTTCCACCACCACCTGAGACCTTGATGAACACCAAGTCTAAACCAGTAAACAACAACCCAATCAAGGATCATGTGGTGACCACTCCTCTTGTTACTGATCCAGACACATCATGTTCATCTACTGAATCTGGACAGAAACAAAAGGAGGCCACTTCAAAGGCAAAGGGTAAATTGCCTTGTGTTAATCTGGAAAATGAATTTGAAAAAGTTAACTTAAAGTCAGGGTCAAACAGAGTCAAATCAGAACCTAAAAAGACTTCAAACGTTAATTTTTCACATGCTACAAGTCAAAAACCAGTTAACCAAAAGGTGGAACAAGTTAAACAGGTTAAAACAGTTAAATTTGTTAAACCAGAGAAAACATCAAACATGCAAGAGTCAAAACCTAAAGTGATTGATGTTACTAAAGTGTCACGCATTTCTCCACAAAGAAAGTCTACTATAAAGTTGATAGCAGATTGTGCTACAACTGTGGAGAATGTGGACATATTGCTTCCTATTGTCCTTTCTATCAGACACCTAGGAAGAAGATTGATCTTCAGGACTCTAGACCTAGGTCTTCTAAGAGGAGTTCTCTAACTCCACCTAGAAGATCTAGTGAACCTAAAGTCCAACCTGTAAGCCAGACGACTGTTTATCATAAACAGGCATTGCACAAATCTGGCTTATGGAAAGAGAAGTCATCCTGTGTGACTGATACTGATGACAAGAAGGAATCTGAGTTACCCTCACCTTCTAAAGGTCAATGGGTAGAGTTTATGATGTGTGATGCCTCTGGGAAACCCAAGACAGTAAAGGCTTGGGTTCCTAACCTAAACTAATACATTTACTTGATATGTGCAGGGTGTTCGGTATAGCGCTGAGACTAACACGTGGATTATAGACAGCGGAGCATCCAGGCACATGACAGGAAATAGAGCCCTTTTATCAAATGTCAAACAAATAAAAGGAGGGCATGTTTCCTTTGCAGGAAACAAGGGAGGATACATCACAGCACAGGGAGAAGTGGGAAATCAGAAAGTTAAGTTTGATAAGGTGAACTACGTTCAACAACTTCAAAATAACTTGCTTTCTGTTTCCCAAATCTGCGATAAAGGATTTAAAGTCATCTTCGACAACAAGAAGTGTTACGTGCTGAAGAAAGACTATATGATTCCAGAGGACCAAGTTCTGATGACTGCTTCAAGATATAAGGACCTATATGTCTTGGATCTGTCAACAGCTGCTCCAACGGATCATGAGGTGCAGTGCTTTCTATCTAAAGCTACTGAGAAGGACTCAATCTCCTGGCATAGGAGAATGGGACACATTAGTCAAAGGAAGATGAATCACTTGATTCAGAAGGACTTAGTGAGAGGAGTAAATGTCAAGAACTTCCAACTTCCTGACTTTTGTGTAGCTTGCAAGAAAGGCAAACAGACAAAGAAGTCTCATAAGGAAAAGAAAGTTCATTCAATAGAACTTCCTCTTGAACTTCTTCACATGGATCTGTTTGGTCCAGTCAGTACAAGGAGCATTGCAGGCGATTTGTACTGTTTTGTGGTCACTGATGACTACTCAAGGTTCACTTGGGTAATGTTTCTGAAATCCAAATCAGAAACATTTGAGTCATTCAAGGAATTAGTCACCACTCTGGAATCTCTCTACAAGCTAAAGGTTAGACAAGTACGCTCAGACAACGGGACCGAATTCAAGAATCAATGGATGGAGGCATACTGCAAGGAAAAGGGAATTGTTCATCAATTCACTTCAGCATACACGCCTCAGATGAATGGTGTTGCTGAGAGGAAAAATAGGAGCTTGATAGAGACTGCACGGACTATGCTGGCGGACTCGAAACTGCCTATCCAATTCTGGAATGAGGCAGTAGCAAATGCATGTTATACACTGAATCGAGTCCTAATAGTCAAGCGCCACGGAAAGACATGTTATGAGCTACTACAAAGACGCAAACCGAATTTGGAGTATCTTGAACCCTTTGGCGCGCCGTGTACACTTCTGAAGAAGACGCAAGAAGGAAAATTCAGCGAGAAGGCAGATGAAGGAATCTTTCTAGGATACAACATACCGAATAAGCGAGTTTACAATAACTCAACGGGTCTTGTAGAAGTGTGGTGTAATGTCGACGTTCAGAGATATACCACGCCTCCTACAGGCAAAGGACCTGCCTACTTCTTCGATTATGATGGATTCTTCAAATCCTTCAACATACCTCTCTCTCCCTCGGATGATGAGCTAGCTACTAGGATGATGTATGATATTCTGAATACACCATCTAGCACACAGGGAGAATCATCTACTCAGTCAGGGGGAGTAGTCGACGACAGTGACTCCTCCTCTGAAGATGAAGCTGAAGCAGATGACCAGAACAGTCAGGAGGAACAGGTTCCAGTTCCTGAAAGTCCACAAGCATCTACGAGTGATGCACCTTCGACTTCAGAACCTCAAACTCCAACTACCTCAGATGCAGAACCAAATGTTCATAATCTTGGTTCTGAGGTAGCTGTTCCTACTACTCCAGGATCACGACTAAACGTCTATCATCCCCTTGACAATGTTATTGGGGATGTCAGATCAGGAGTACAAACCCGAAATCAGTTATACTCAGCTGATTACGCCTCGGTTATGGAGAAAGGTTACATTCATGATGGTGCTTATCGATGTTTTGTCTCGCAGGTTGAGCCAAAATATGTCAGTGAGGCACTAAATGATGAGGCGTGGGTGAGTGCCATGCAAGAAGAACTTCTGCAGTTTAAGAAGTTAGGTGTATGGACTCTGGTTGATAAACCTAAAGGTGCTAAAGTCATTGGCACTAAATGGGTACTAAAATGCAAGAAGGATGACCAAGGGGTCATTATCAGGAACAAAGCTCGACTGGTGGTTCAAGGTTTTCGCCAAGTCGAGGGAATTGACTACAATGAGGTGTTTGCACCCGTGGCAAGGATGGAAGCTATTCGTATCTTCCTTGCCTATGCATCGTACATGAAGATCAAAGTCTACCAATTAGATGTAAAGAGTGCATTCCTTCATGGGGAAATCAGAGAAACAGTCTATGTAAGTCAACCCGAGGGTTTTGAAGATCCTTACCATCGGGATAGAGTTTACAAGCTCGACAAAGCTTTGTATGGGCTTCATCAAGCTCCTCGAGCTTGGTATGAGAAACTCTCAACTCATCTTGTGAAACACGGCTTTCGCAGGGGAGTAATTGACTGTACACTGTTTATTAAGGAAAAGGATGGCGACCTACTGCTTGTACAGATATATGTTGATGACATAATCTTCGGGTCAAAGAACGAAGAGTTATGTAAAGAGTTTGAAGCAGTAATGAAGAAAGAATTTGAGATGAGTGCCATGGGGGAGATGAAGTTCTTTCTCGGGTTACAGGTGGATCAAACACCTAATGGAATCTTTCTACATCAGACCAAGTATGTAGGAGACATTCTCAGTCGCTTTGACATGGAGAATGCTTCTGCTGCTGGGACTCCACTTGCTACTAATCATGATATAGCACCTGATGATAATGGAGATCTAGTAGATGCCACTATGTACCGAGGAATGATCGGATCCCTCATGTATCTCACTGCCTCAAGACCTGATATTATGTATGCTACATGTCTATGTTCAAGATATCAGGCTAAACCAAAGGTCAACCATCTGATCGGGGTCAAGAGGATTTTTCGTTATCTGAAGGGTACACCCACACTTGGATTGTGGTACCCTCATGATGATGACTTTGAGCTTACCGCGTATAGTGACTCGGATTACGGGGGCTGCAAGATGAACTACAAGTCTACATCAGCAGGGTGTCAATTCTTTGGGAGAAGATTAGTTACCTGGCAGTGTAAGAAGCAGACATCGGTTGCATTGTCAACCTGTGAAGCCGAATATGTTGCTGCTGCAAGTTGCTGTTCTCAAATCATCTGGATTCAACAGCAAATGCGGGATTACGGTTTAAAATTCTCATCTACTCCTATTTTTGTTGATAACTCTGCTGCAATTGCAGTAACTAAAAATCCGGTCCAACATCCTAAGACCAAACACATCGGTATTAAATACCATTTCATAAGAGATTGTTTTGAAAAGAACTTAATTGATGTGGTTAAAATTAATACTGATTTTCAACGCGCTGACCTCTATACTAAAGCCTTTGATAAACCACGTTTTCAATATTTATTAGAGGTCAACGGCGTTAAAAAGAAAAGTGAGGTAATTCCTGATGATGAAAATGTGTAGTCCGATGTCGTGTAGTTAAATTTTATTTTATTTATTTTGATTTGTCTATTTGATTTTAATTTTATTTAAACTCATGTTCTCTTGCTGTTTATTAAAATCCTAAAATAATTAAACCAGAAATGATTTTAGTATTTTAGGGGGAGAATATGTCAGCAAGTTAACATTAAAAAAAAAAAAAGGGAGAAGGAGTAGCTAGCTGAAATAAGGTAGATTGTGTCTGTGATACCGATTCAATACCTTTGGAAAATGATAGTACACAGGAACAAATCAAGAGGGACTTTAAAATTTAAGTTTTAGAAAGATGCAAAAGTTCAAAGTATAAATCTGTGTAGTCTAAGCAATACCAAAAGGAAAGATGATAGAAAACTGGCAACTCCTAAGGTGACACAAAGAAAGTAGACTTAGAGGCTGCTAGACCATATATGATATGTTGGTAGATTCAACACAATAGACAAATAGACCTGATTGGTGATTCAAGATAAAACTAAGTTGTTCAACTGACTGTGGGCTTCCATCTTATCACTGGTTAACACAATCAACAATATTCCAATAAGGGGTAATGAGCAATTAAACGCCACAAATGTGTGCGGATGACCATAATTAGAGCAAAGCAAGAAAAAAATGAAAGACAAATGCAATAAAGCTAATGACTTATGTTGTTGGTGCATTTTGTGCAAAATAAAATAAGCTGCTCTAACAAGGAGATAGGTTGTGTGCCTCTCTGCTGTGCGATGGCACTGACCTGAGGATAAGCATAACCTAGATATTCTAGAATTCATTGTTGTTTGCCGCCTCTCTGCTGTGCGATGGCACTGACCTGAGGACAGGCTTCTCTTTGAAAGCTCTAAGAATAGTCTCTTCTTGTAATAATACCCGTAGACCGCTCAAAAGCTCCTGAGGAATGTTGATTACCATATAAGTGTGGGATCCACAAGTGTTAGTTGAAATAATTAAACCTAAATAAGTCACCAGTCTGTGTCAAAAGTCTGTGTATGGATTTAAGTGGACAAACATACTGACAATCATTGTGGCTACATTCTCAAAGGTTCAAATCAATGTGAAAATCTAAGAGTTTCAGTATGATTTCCTTATGTTGCTAACGACTCTGGATGAACACCGAGAACTTGAGCATCAAAAGGTTTAATAACTAGTCCCAAATGATTTGAATTGCCTGTATGATTCCAAAAATTAAATTGGTCCAGATGTGATCAATCTAAGTTGAAACTATCTACTCCCGAACCAAATCCCGGAGATATCAATCTCTGGATTTATCTCTCACAAAAAGCCAAAAATATGTCTGATTATGTAATTAGTTTAAATTCTTAAATTAGTTAGTCGTTTTAAGTTTTAATTTGAGTCAAGTGTCGGGCTACATCAGGAAAATCAGAAGGAATAAACTCACTAAAAGGGTCATGTCTGAGATGACCATATGTGCTTTGAAAGGTTATATCAGTCACGTCTGAGGTGACAAAGTATTTTTAAAAGGGTCACGTCTGAGGTGACCAAAGTGGTTAAAAGGATCACGTCTGAGGTGATCAAAGTGTTTTCAAGATAAAAGGATCATGTCTGAGATGATCAAAAGTTCATAACGTTAATTTAATTAATATAAAAGAGTTTAAAGGTAAATTGGTAAAAATAGCAGAAAAATTAACTAAGTATGACCCATTCGCACGAATGGACCATACGTATGGACTAACCATACGAATGAAGTCCATTCGCACGAATGAACTATGAGTATGGACCATCCAACCGAATGGATCATACGATTAGTCCAATCGGAGGCTTAAGTGCGAACGAGTGAGTCAGTCGCACGACTGAACTTCAGTCGGACGACTGGAGAAGGGCGACCCAATCGCACGACTGAGTCCCACTCGCACGACTGAAAGGTGCGAATGAACTCAGTCGCACGATTGGATCTAGGGTTGATATAAATAGAGGTGGAGTCGGTCGCAGAGACTCATCACCCTCAAATCGCCCCTAAATCGCACATCCTACCGTTACTCTGCCAAAATTTGATTTGCCTTAGTTTTCTCTTTGATTGTGTGTTACTGACGTTCGCTAATCATCGTACAGGTATTTTGAAGTCTTCTTCCATCAAAAACAGAAAGATTGGAACCCTAAATGGGCTAACCCGACTGTGAAATGCGAACCGAGACTTAAACCCTAATAACCTATTAAAACTAAGCAATATGTTAAAATTGAGTAAAATAGGTTGTTAGTAAAGAGAATGCGACACTAAAGAACCGGTTAATTGAGTTATAAGACTTAGTTTGTGTAGATTCGAACGTTGGACGACTGAACACCTGAGACAGACGACTGGTCGTCCGGATGAACTTCAGTCGCACGACTGAAGGGAGCGATTCACTAACCGCACGACTGAACCATGCGAATGAGACTCAGTCGCACGACTGGTGTAACCGCACAAGAGTACATGCGCATGAGTCCAGTCGCACACTCAGTCGTGCGCATGAGGTCAATCGCACGTCTGAATCTCAATCGCACGATTCAGTCGCACGACTGTCTTCAGTCGTACAACCTCAATCGCATGACAGATAGTTTTCATTCAAAGTCTAAGTGTTGCATTATACTCTTAGCCAACGAAACTAACGTTTATATTATTATGTGTTACAGATGGCGAGTCGATGGAATATGAGCACCAAGCACAACATATGTGCTCACCTGGACTTGACATCCAGGAATGCAGCTGACTTCACAGGCATTATTACATTTCTACAGAGATCCAGGATCGCTCATGCTATATCCACTCCTTGCACACCATACAGATCAGTGCAGCAGGCCTTCTGGGAAGGCGCATCTGTAGATAGATCCACCGAGCCTCATTGCATCAGGAGCTCGATTTTTGGTGAGGCTATCACTGTATCTGAGGAGGATCTGAGGATAGTTCTACAGTTTGGGGACGATGCTGAGTGTCCCACTCGTCTACACCCCCTCACTGTCAGAGGATGTTTCATGAGAGCCAAGTACTCTGGGGACATCAATGCCGGGGTACTCAACAAGAGTAACCTCTGTCCCCAGTTTAAGTACCTTGCGCACGTGCTGCTGAAGTGTATAGCATCAAGGAAGGGAGGTTTTGACGAGCTCTCCGACCAGATCCAGAACGCATATGCTGCGTTGGTGCTGAACCACCCGTTCAGCTTCTCCAAGATGATATTCACTTACTTGGTGGAGAACCTCGAGGGGAAAGGGAAGGAAGGCTTCTGTATGTACCCCAGATTTCTACAGATGATCATTGACCAGAAGCTTCCCTCCCTGCCGAAGGAGAAGGAGGACGCTGTTGTTCTTGAGGTTATGGACGACACTACACTCGGCAGGATGAAGGTATACAGGGGGAAGCAGGTGAAGCCCCCTGTCAGGAGGTTGTTTGGGCATCTGGCCCGTGCTGATTATGTGGCGCCAGCCAAGAGGAAGTGGCGCCACGAGGACAGTGACTCGGATGTTGAGCATATTGCTATACCAGAGACTGACTCTGATGATGATGATAGCGGCGACGCCGGGGATGACATGCCTGCCCCATCTAGAGGCACAGATTCAGACGTTATTCCCCCGGGGTCAGCCACTGCCGGAGAGGTCGCAGAGATGGCCGGTTTCCATCAAGAGTTTGTTACTGGTGATATAGAGGAGGAGGAGTCAGATGAGGAGCCCCTCACCAGGACTGTGGGAAGTAAAGTAGTTCCCACAGACCACGGGCTTAGGGTGGTTGGTGAACACCCTAGGGACTCCTCGGAGAGAGACACTGACCCGAACTATGTTCCGGGGTCAGTAAGCAGAGCTGCAGGGGGAGCATCTACTTCCTCCGGGACTAGGAGGAAGCGGATGGCTCAACCCCATGGATTGAAGAAGAAGAAGCGTCGCTTGACCTTCGTGACTACTACTTCCAGCACCACAGCTACCACTACCACCACTACTGACATACCACCCATCACCACAGCCACCACAGCCACTACTCCCACTACCACATCCACCACCTTACCTACCACCACTGTATCCTTCCCATCCATCACCAGACCATTCACCCCTACTTCACCAGCATCAGCTCACCGACCCATATTCACCACTGCCACTGCCACCACCACCACACATCATGCTGGACCTTCAGCCCAGCCTTCACATGCTTATGGATTCACTCTACCTCACATCGGGGTAGAGGAGCAGCTCTCAGCGCTAAACCGTATGGTGATGCGTCTGCTTGCTGCGGATGAGGAGAAGGCGGCGCAGATCCGCCAGCTGACCGACCTGACTGCTGCCCAGTCTCAGCAACTGGCAGAGCAGGCTCGGGTGATAGACCAGCAGAGAGTCGAGGTGTCCCAACTCCAAGACATGCAGGCTCAGTCCGTCAAACGTATAGAGGAGTTGGAGACGACCAACAAGACTATCATGCTGAGGTTGAAGGGGTCGAAGGATGAGCCCCTGAAGCTAAAGGAAGGTGACAGGGATGATGGATATGATGATGATGAAGATGAGGATGATGATGAGGAAGATGATGATGATGAGGAAACTGAAGAAGACAGGACAGAAGGACGTGATGATGATGACGAGGCAGAAGGAGGGGATGCGGCTGCATCGGCCTCTGCTTCAGGTCAAGAGCGGAGATCTAAGCATCGACAAGACCAGTCATCCACTACTTCTGCTCCTCCGAGCGACACGCCCCAGATTCAAGACAAAAGTACTGATTAGATGTTTTATGTATTTATTTTGTACTTGAAATCATGTAATGGAAACCAAGTGTATTAAATGTTTATATATATATTAAGTTATATAAGTTGTTTGATTAATTACTAATGGTTTATGTGTTGAATGTTTATATCAAACAGATCCAAACTTTCAAAGGGATGAGTTTGACTTTGCTCCCCTTCAAATGGTCAAGACTCAATTAACCATGATTCTTGACCTACAAGGGATAGTGAGACGGTCTGTGAGTTATACCCCTGAAGAAGGGGAGATAATTCTTGACCTGTCTGTGAGCAACTTGCAGAAATGTTCAGACTCAATCCCGATGAAATAGTGAAGGACGCTCCAACAGTTGATTCAACCAGTGATGAGGAACTGAATGACATTGATGAAGTTGAGGTTGAAGACATTACTGCAGAAGAGTATCCTCAGTATACGCTGACGCCGAGGAAATGTGGTCCCCAACTGGGTGAATCCCTAGTCAGTGATACTTTTGAGGTACTTGACAAGATGGAGCAGGAAACAGAAAAGAAGACTGAAGGAAAGCCCAAGCCTCCAATGCAGACGTAGATATTCGCAAGGCTGAATGGGCTGCCTGTTTTGAAGAAGTAAGAGCCCAGCGTGATGCACCAAAGAGAGATGCCTACACCAAGCTCTACAGAGTCAAAAAACACCATAAGTGTCAGGCAGGATTATCTCATGGGCTTATTTGAAGACCTTAACGCTTATGCAGTTAAGAGGGAGCAGGGCATAGAGTACTTCAGTTCCCACATGATCTGAAGACTCTACCTGGTTTTGAGCTCAACCAGCTGGCTAAACTAAAGCTGCTGTATGCTGACCCAAGAAAGATGTCAGGCTGGTTTGAGGCTGCCCTGAGAAAGAGTACCACACCAGGTGGGTCAACTTCAAACCTCAACAACCTACGATGTATATCAGACGTTCTGAAGTTGATGCCATAACTGGTAAGCCAGAGATAGTGCTGAAGTGGAGTCCCCCGAGAACAATGTCGAGAATCCCTCTCAGGGAAGCCACAGGACTTCACTCCCCACTTCAAATGGGGGTGTACTATGATTGGAGAACCGCTGAAGCTGTCATAGTGTTGAATAAGAGGGACAAATGGATACTATCAGGGTATTTGACCCAATGTGGCTAACCAACTTGCCTGCTAATGATGTCTACACATTATACAAGTGGCCACTATTCTATGACACGCAAGATATTGTACAAGCCCTCCAATTCCAAAATGTCATAAGACTCTGCTTTGCTTTTGAGATACACGTAGGAGTCACTAAAGAGGAGAAGTACAAAAAGTATAAGGAGGTGATGCAGAAGACAAGAGAATAGATAGATCTAGGTCCAAGGGGGAGTTTGTTGATGCATGTATGTCCCTAGATCATGATTTGTAATGTAATGAACTTGTCTGTCTGATTATGATGTAATTGTATCGATTAATGAAATGATATGAATGGTTGTTACTTGTGATGTTTAATATTTCATTAATGAGTTGTGATTGAATTGATTGGGTTTATGATTGTTTGAATGGTTACACATTATGTTATATTAATTAAACATTCAAACTTAACTTAATGAAGTTCTCATGCGAATGGCCCATGCGAATGGACCATACGCATGAATAACTTCATACGATTGACTCAATCGCACGACTGAATCAGGAGAGTGGATCAGTCGTATGTTTGACACATAAGATTGACTCAATCGCACGACTGAACACTCAGTCGTGCGGATGAATCAACCGCATGGTTCAATCGCACGACTGAACCATACTTATGGCCCAGTCGCACGATTGAACAATACTAACCTATAAATAGACCCAATTCGTGGGAAAACGTAAGCATTCATCCCATTACGATTCCAGACGTACCCTAGCCGTCCAGAAGCCTCCCAAATCGTTCTCCAAGTTCATAGAACACATCAGATCGGTTCCTAATCGATTTCTGACGTTGATTTTAATTCTTGATTGATTCATCGTGTGTTCTCACTGATTGGATCGCCAATCAAATAGGATTCCGCACTATTTGAGTTGGTTTAACACGCAATCACTCGGTATTTCGTTCAAATACCAGGTCCTAACAACTACCTTGTAAAGCATCTCCTTAGGGTAAAATAGATATTTCACTTAATTTTGAAACACTTAATAGGGACATTTTAGGTATATACAGTTTTAGTATTTAACTAAATTTTATTATTTAATGACATATTATTATCTATCTATGTAATTGAAAACTCTTGGCTATAGTAATGTTTGAACATCTTCAAAATTAGCCATCACACTTTCTCATTATATAAAATTGAACACCCCCATGATAGCCACCATAGGTGGTTGAGTTCCTCTGACATCTTCAAATCTTCCCTGTTATTCTTCACCGCCTTCAACGCGGCTTCTTCCTCCTTTAGTGAGTAAGCACAACAATGAGGAGGAGCTTCAAGTTTTAGGAAGAAGATTTGAACGAAGGTGAAGAAGAAGAAGAAGAAGAAGACGACGACGTCGATTTGCGAGGAGAGAAGACAAAGATCTAAGTAGGCGGTGGAGGTTGGGGTTGTTGCCGCCAGATACAGACGAAATCAAAGGCCAGCGGAGTTATTTCACTTTCACAGATCTTGGCCTCGAGTGTGGGCCGACAAGTTCAACGATTTTAAATAATATCATTTCAAATCGATGATGTTTTGGAATTCAAGATCATTGAGGAAGAAGATGGAAATGAGTGTTATACAACCCAACAACAAAGCTTTCATGAAGAATACTGAGAGCCACTTGAAATCTAATGACATAAAATAATAAAAAAGGTAAATATGGTCATATAAAAAAGATAGAGAAGATGATGAGCTACAGTATACCTTTCACCTATGAAGCTTTATAAAATTATATACCAATAAATTATTATCATTGAGTGTTAGTTTATATTTTCTTAAATAGAGAAGATAATATTTTCTTATATTATTTATGAATACGATTTATATCTCACACACTCATAACAAATGATCAAAAGAAGTTATTATTTATTCCTTTCGAAATTGTTACTAATTTGATACATTTTCATTGTTTTAAATTTTTTAATTTAATTTGATATTATAAAGCTAAGTTTTTAAGTAGCTAAATCTCGGTATACGATGACTCTTTGCATTTATTACCGTATATTTTTATAATGACATCATTTTAAAATTTCAAAATAAATTTACATTTTAATATTTGAAACCGAGCCACTGTTTTTTAACATCAAAATGATAGTTGTTACTATACTTTTGTATCCGCCTTTTGATATTTGAGCTTGTAGCGGAGTTTTTCGCGCAACGCGCGTGAGGCAATTTCTAGTTTAAATTAAAAGATTAAATATAAAAGTAATAAAGTATCAAATAAAAGCATGTTCTAATCTTAAATCTAAATTTAAATTTTTTATTTTTTATTTTTTTGTTTTTGCTTTTATCTTATATTTTGTTTTTGTTTTTATCTTACGTCAATTTAGTCTTTCAAAATATTTTAAAGTAACAGATGTTTTTGTTTTTAAAAAAAATTATAAAATTTGAATAAACAATGATTTTTAAAAAAATAAATTTATCATAAAATTTATTTATTTCATAAGTGATTAATAGGATTGTTGATTGATATAAAGTGGGTAAAAAATAAATAAAAGGTGTAAACATAGAAAAAGTTAAATTAAAGGTGGTTAGTCATTTTAACATGGGGTCTATTGATGATAGCAAATGTTATTAATCTAGTATGTTATAGGTATTGCTAATATAGAATAATGAGAATATATTATGTATTTTTACATTAAACAACCAAGGTGTTTGTTAACACAAACTATATTTTAATCTTATTTCTATAATAAAATCACTTTTTGTAAAATAATATCATTGATTATCATAAAAGTAAAAGTGCAATCAAACAACATTCATAACATTGTCATGTAAAAACAATATATATTTTATACCTCTAATAAAAAATTCATATTTAAATAAAGATAAAAACAAATACATGACAATGATGCCTTCAAAGGGTGGTATTGTTAAAGAAAACTACATGATGTGTGGATATTTTAGAAAACGTTCACTTGAAATAGGCTCATTCTAAACGAGCTGAACCCGACCCAAAGGTAAGCTCAAGTTATAACTCATCCATTAGCTAGTTTGTTGGCTCTCTTGTTTGACTCGAGCCCGTTACGATGAAATTAATTCATGCCACTACTTTTTTAGTATCCCACTCCTTTATTGGTTGAATTTCTACAATAGAGTGAAATAAAAGAAAAGAGCAAAGAGGACATTGACAATGAGATCTTCATCTAAAAACTAAAAGAAAGGGGGATTGGGAAGGGATTATTTTTTAGGGGAATTCGAAGACTGCGTATAAAGGACTAATTTTTTACGTGCATCAGACCAGATCTGGGCTGATTTGAGGAGCGTTTTTTCCATTTAATTAGCTTTATCGTAATAAAAGAAGAATTAGAATGCCCAAAAACTCCTTGGTTGGACTAACCGTAGTTTTTGATCTAGATAAACTATATTTGATCTAGAAGAATTAGAATGCCCAGAAACTCACATGTGTTTCATCCAGATAAACTAAAACAAAAAAAGAATGTTACTATAGAGGCTTTTTCAAAAGTATTCTGATACGAATGAAAATATTAAAGTTTAAATTATATTTTATATAAATTATATTTGAATATTAATATATAAAAATTAATTAAAATTTTACTATCACTCAATATTCAAATCGACTATATCCACATTATACTTTATATAAAATAATAATTCAAATAAACATAACCAACTCGTGTTAGTTTAATGAATTAAAATAACTATATAAAATACTATTTGTTTTGTTTTTATATATTAAAATGTTTGGAAATAAAAAAATGTTTAATATAAACAACCTGACTCGCGAGTCCCTCAGTGCAGCTGTTTGTAACGAGTCAAGCCCAAACCTACCACTCAGCTCATTTAGATAAGCGTGCTAGCTTGCCTTGGATTGGTTTGTAAACGAGTCGTGTTGTGCTCACCCTGGCTCATCAAGATTTAAAGTTATATAGTAATTTGTAGTTAAAAGGTTATAAAAGAAAAAATATATAATTTAAATGAAAGAAAAACTAATTAATCACGTCAATATGACCAAACGATAATTATTAAGGATTTTTAGTGGATTTAATTATAAAAATACAAAATTCAAATCAAAATTGTAGATTAATTAGATAATTTTTGATAAATGGAAAATGGAAAATGAAACGTATGTTAAACTTATACTTTGATTTTTAAAAACATTTATATCAGTATAAAGTATATTTGCAGGACCGTTGAAAGGATGGTCAATACACTTGGTCTCGCAATGAGGAGAGCACGTAGAACATTTAACAGATCAAATAGAAAACCTGGACTTTGTTTGTGATGCTATGAACACACAAGTACACTAGAGACAGAAACTTAAGAACAACAAGATAGTTTGGTTTTCAAGATTACAGTATATTGTTTCTTAAGTTCTATTACGTGTTTACAAAGCATAATAAATAAGTTACAAGGACTTGAGATACTTTATACTACATCCTACAGCCGGCCATACTTTGAAGGCCAGCTGGAAACATTAATCTAGACAACAAAATCAATGTAGAGTCAAAAGGCATATTGCCTTTTGATAAGTGATTATGACATGTCATAGCTCACATCCTAATATATTACATGTAAGGATTCCTATGAGTCTGATGCCGCCAAAACATCCAAAGTTTCTCTGCATGCATGCACTGAAGAACAGAAGTAGAAATGCTTCGGAAGTTTTACACCAAGCACTGGAAATATTCTAAGTGTAAAATCTTCCGAAGCCAAGACCAACATCTTTCGAAGCCAAAAGTGAAGTATTCCGACGCTTCAAAGACAAAGTCTTCCGAAGCCAAAGAGTGAAGACGGATTTCTTCCGAAGACTTTTAAAGACATGCTTTTATCTGATGTACTGTATCATAAAGTTGGACCACCTTTCCGCTGCAACTCTGTAAAGTCACCAACTTACATGAGTTGGTGAAAGGTTCATGCTTTTGGTAACTGTACATTGAGGTCTTGAGTCCATGCTTTCTACTTTATGAACTTTTATCCTTTTTGTAATATATTAGGATGTGAGCTATGGCATGTCATAGTCACTAGTCAAAAGGCAAATCTACCTTTTGACTCTATATTTGATTTTGTAGTTGTCTAGTCAATTGTATCCAGTTGGCTTTCAAAGTATTGCCAGCTGTAAGATGTAGTATAAAGTATCTCAAGTACTTGTAACTTTTATTTTATGCTTTGTAACATTTGTAATAGAACTTGAGAAGCAATATACAGCATTCTTGAAAACCAATTACTTGTGTTGTTTGCCATCTTGTTCTGTCTCACATTTACTTGTGTTCTTAGATCTTTCACTAAAAGTTAACCAGTTCCCTATTTGATCTGTTAAGTGTTCTAAGCAACTCTACTCATTGTGTTGTTGTGTTGTAAGTGCATACCCTTCACCGGACCTGTATTTGGTATCAGAGCTTTTCAGGCTCTTGATATAAGATCTCACCATCTTAAGATCCCTCACACACACAAAATACTTAACAACTCAAATGGAAGCTATTACCAAAGCTGATATGGAAACTGGAACTATGACAAAGTCTCCACTGATCAATCCCGAAGACTTTGATACTTGGTGTCAAATAATGAAATGCTTCATCAAGTCTCAAGACTCCAGGATGTGGGACTCTGTTGTTGAAGGACCTTACATACCAAGCACCACTTCTGCTACTTGTGGTGGTATGATTCCTAAGGCTGTGGCTGATTAATCTGAAGAAGACAGGAAGAGAATAGAGATTGATCAAAAAGCCATGACATCCCTTCAAACTTCTCTTCCAAACTCCATCTACAGAGGCTTCAAGAAGTGCAAAACTGTCAAGCAACTATGGGAAGCACTAAAGCTGATGTATGAGGGGTCTACTGAAGCAAAGGAGAACAAGAAGGATCTCCTGAAGCAGCAGTTTGAAAACTTCACCTTTAAGGTAGGTGAAACGATGACTCAACAATACTTCAGGTATGTTGAGATTGTGGATACTCTAATGGATGTTGGAGTAACTCTTGAGAACAGGGACATTGTAAGGAAGTTTATTTCCTCTCTTCCTAGACAATGGAGACATTATTATGTTGTAATCAAGAGGACTGAGAACCTTAAGACTCTTCCTCTCATAGAGTTGTACGGTATTCTTAGTGGCTACCAGATGGAGATTAACATGCAAAACTCATCTGGTAACTCCAACAATCAACAGAGTTCAGCGCTCCATGTGGTTAAAAGGGAAAGCATTGAGCCACAACATCATATTATATGCTACCCTGACAACTCACAAAAGGGCCCTTTTATCACCTTCCCAAAGACTCCCAGGAAAAGCTACACTCAAAGAAGTCTCTTCCAAGAGACAAGTTCTTCTCATGCCTTTGTCTCTGCTAATGAAACCACATGCAACTTTCTCTTCACCCTTGAAGATTTGGACTGTATCCATCCAGATGATCTGGAGTACATGGAGATAGTCCAGCAGATGGCTCTTCTCACTCACAGAGCCAAGAAGTTCTACAAGAGGATAGGCAGAAAGTTTCCAAGCAATGCAGCCAGTAGAAAGTTTGGGCTGGATAAAAGCAAAGTAAAGTGTTACAACTGTAACCAGATGGGACACTGTGCAAGAGAGTGTAAGGCACCAAGGACAAATGGTGGCCAAGAACAAACCAAACCAAACTACACTGACAAAGCCCCCAGAATGAAAAATCAAAGCAGCACGCTGCAGTTGCTGTTGAAGAAGGAGGCTTTGACCGGAGCTTTCAGGTAGAAGATGCATCTCCAAACCAAGCACTCATGGTAGACCACGATGAAGCCAAGGTATTGGAACATCTTTGTACTTCTGAATGGATTGCTAAACTCAATAGATACAAGTCCTATAACTTAGAAATGAGATCTGATCTTGAGTCCTTAAATATCTTAAAAGCTGATTTTAAAAGAGCTGAAAATGATTATAAACTAAAGATAGAGGACTTATAGAAAACCATTTCAACTCTTAAACATGAGCATACAAACTAAAGGACTCAGATCAAAGACCTCATTACTAAGTTAACTGAATGCCAGGCTGAGCTAGTGATCAGTAAAGCCAAGGCAGAAAAATGTGTTCTTGAAGAAGAGACCTTCAAGAACATAATATCCTCATCCTTGCATGCAAAAGTTTGTTATCAAAATAAGCAGGGACTAGGATCTTGTGAGATAGCTCCTCCACACACAATCTTGTCTGTAAGATCATCCAGGTGTGAAACTTGTGAAGATGAGCTTCTCCTCATAGATCCTTTAACTGAAGAGGATGAAGAGGAGATGGTGGAGAATGGCTTTGAGAAGAGTGAAGAAGAGCATTCTAAGAAAGGTCATCATCCCTCTGAGGAGAGCAAAACTGTTGGAATGACAAAGTCAAGAAGAAAGAACTTGATCAGGAAGGCCAAAAGAAAGTCCAAAAAAGCTCACGAGATCAAGGCCACCTTCAATTCTGCACAGAAACAAGTCTTCATCTCTGCAGGATTTGAAGTGCTGAAGCCTGAAGACACCAACTTGAACTCCATCAACAAGAGTTCTGGTTCATGTCAAAATCATCCCATCATCAAGAAGAAGGCTGATCAGTTGTGCACCACTGTTGTACAACCTGAACCATCCAGCTCCAAAGGTAGTTCTATCCCTACAAGAACTGCCACAGCATCTGCAAAGATGAAGATGGGAAGGAAAGTAATCAAGTTCAGCCTTGTTCACAAAGGAAAACACCTAGAAGGAAGAAAATGGGTTGTGTTATGTGTGGGAGTACTTCTCATCTTGCTAAGGATTGCATTTACAATCCAAAGAGTACTCTCCACATGACCAAGAAAGAAACTTCTAAGAGTTTGGAGAAGAAGAAGCAAGCTTCGAAAGGAAAATCTGTTTCCTTCGGAAGCTCCAAAATGAAGAAGAAGACAAGTGGAAACTTGCCTTCGGAAGAAAATTTGGTCTCGGAAGAAAGGAATACTTCCGAAGCACTGAAGCCTGCTGCAGTGAAAGCAAGATCTTCTGAAGGTCCAGTCATCAAAACTTCCGAAGTCATTAAAACTTCCGAAGTATTAAAGGTCAAGTCTAAGCTTCCAAAGGTGGTGTGGAAGTCAAAGAAAGACCAAGTGGCTGAAAGTTCTCAATCAACATCAGCAAATGATCCTTCTAGCATGACTATAGGATCAATTACTGTTGCATTGTCTTTAACTTCTTTTGATGAGCCCAAGACCAATGAGGTTTGGGTTTCCAAATGTAACTAACCATCTCTTTTGTGCAGGAACAGCTCAAGACAAATAGAAATGTATGGATCATTGATAGTGGTTGTTCCAGGCACATGACAGGCAATAGGTCACTACTCTAAAAGTTTGAAAGAATTGATGGAGGACCAGTTGCTTTTGGAGGAGATGCAGGAGGTTACATTACAGGAAGGGGCAAGGTCACAAATGGTTAGCTCAGCAATGAGAAGGTAAACATTGTCAAGGAGCTTGGGTACAATCTGCTGAGTGTATCCTAATTTTGTGATCAGAGTCATAACATGCTCTTCACTGAGCATGAGTGCATTGTTCTCAGGCCCGGGGTGGTCATTCCTCATGAGCACATCCTGCTCAGAGCCCCTAGGAAAGGGAACATGTACAGGATGGACTTGCAAGAAACATCTCCCTCTGGAGAAGTTTCATGCTTTCTGTATAAAGCAAATAATGATGAGTCTTTCCTCTGGCATAAAAGAATGTGCCATACAAACTTTAAAAACATGAATAAATTAATTAAGAATGATTTGGTAACTGGAATACCAAAGAAAGAGTTTACAAGTGATGACCACTATGTTGCATGCCTGAAGGGGAAGCAACACAAGGTATCTCACAAGCCAAAGGAAAGAAATTTCATCATTAATCCCCTACACTTATTACATATGGATCTCTTTGGCCCAACCAGTGTAATGAGTCTAAGGACCTCTTACTGTTTGGTGATCACAGATGACTTTACAAGATTCACTTGGGTCTTTTTTCTTAGAACTAAGGATGAGACCCCTAAGATTCTGAAGAATTTCATCTTAAAGATTGAGAATCAATGTGATCACAAGGTCAAAACCATAAGATGTGATCAAAGAACTGAATTCAAGAATCAAATCCTTGATACATTTTGTGATGAAAAAGGTATTACAAGACAATATAGTGCTCCCAGGACTCCTCAGCAAAATGGTGTTGCTGAGAGGAGAAACAGGACACTAATTAAAGCTGCAAGAACTATGTTGTCTGACTCTAAACTGCCTATCACCTTCTGGGCAGAAGCAGTTAACACTACTTGCTATGTGCAAAATAGAGTTTTAGTAGTTAAGACACATGGTAAGACTCCTTATGAACTTTGGCACAAGAGAAAGCCTTTCATTGGTTTTCTCAGGTCGTTTGGATGTCCTTGCACCATCTTGAATACCAAAAGATCAAATTGCCAAGTTTGCTGAGAAATCAGATGATGGACACTTTATTGGATACTCTTCTCAAGCTAAAGCTTATAGAGTATACAATCTCAAAACTAGAGTAGTTGAGGAGTCAGCCAATGTGACTTTCAATGAGCACACTCCCAGTGTGAAAGGTTCTGATCCGGATTGGCTATTTGATCTTGATTTAGTTACCAACTGTTTTAACAAATTTTGTGAGAATGTTTCAGGATCTACAGATATACTACCTACAGGTGATCCTGACCCAAGATTTGAGCTAAGAAGACCTTCAAAGTTACACATCTTCAGCTCCAGTGGTAACTAATCCTACAAAGGAAGCTTCTACCAGCACATCAATGACAAATCCTGCTGATACTTCTAGTGTGCCTTCAAATTCCGGCCTAGAGGCACAAAACTCAAAGGAAGGAGCTTCAAATGTTGGAGAAAATGGTGGTGGTGAAAGTGATCAGGAATTTCTTGATGCTGATAACCACTCCATTGAAGACAACATCAATGATGTCACACACTCATTGGATCAAGTCAATCTTGATAAGTGTGCTGATATGGAGGGTGAATCTTTTTTGCCAGCTAAGGATCCACAAGTCTCATCCTACCACAAACATCAATGGAGATGTTGATTCAGGGGTGAGAACAAGAGGACAAACCCATGAAGCAAATGTTTGTCTTCACTCTTGTTTCTTGTCCTAGATAAGCCAAAGAAAATTGATGAGGCTCTAAAGGATGGAAGTTGGGTTGAAGCTATGCAAGAGGAGCTGCTTCAATTCAAAAGGCAAAAGGTTTGGAACCTATGTCCTATTCCTCAAGGGAAGACTACCATAGGAACCAAATGGGTTTTCAGGAATAAGAAGGATGATAGAGGGCTTGTCATCAAGAACAAGGCAAGACTAGTTGTTCAAGGGTATACTCAAGAAGAAGAAATTTACTACACAGATGTTTTTGCTCCTGTAGCAAGACTTGAAGTTGTTAGGATATTCCTAGCTTTTGCTGCATCCAAGAACTTCAAGGTCTACCAACTTGATGTCAAGTGTGCTTTTCTTTATGGGGTGATTGATGAAGAGGTGTATGTCAGACAACCACCTGGGTTTGCAGATCCTGATCATCCTGATTATGTCCGCAGGCTTGAAAAAGCTCTTTATGGGTTGCACCAAGCACCAAGGAAGTGGTATGAGACTCTATCTCAGTATCTCTGTCAACATGGCTACAAAAGGGGTACTATAGATGAACTCTCTTCATCAAATGAATAGGAAATGACATAATGCTAGTTCAAGTATATGTAGATGACATTATCTTTGGGCCAACTAATCCAAAGCTCTGCAAAGACTTTTAGAAGCTGATGAAGGACAGGTTTGAAATGAGTGCCATGGGGGTACTTAATTTCTTTCTATAAATTCAAGTGAAGCAAGTTGACAATGGCATCTTCATAAGCTAGTCAAAGTATGTACAAGACATACTTAAAAGGTTCAACATGACTGATTGTAAGGTTGCTAAGACACCTATAGCCAAAAATCACTCCCTTGGACCTGATCTTGTGGGGGAGTGTGTTAATGAGCATCTCTACAGGGCAATGATTAGGTCTCTTATGTACCTCACAGCTAGCAGGTCAGATATCATGTTTGCTACATGCATTTGTGCAAGATATCAAGCCAACCCCAAGATGTCACACCTTGTCACTATTAAAAGAATTTTAAGATATCTCAAAGGTGATCCATCACTTGGCCTTTGGTATCCAAAGAATTCTGACTTAAATCTGTATGCTTATACAGATAGTGACTATGGTGGTTGCAACATGACTGCAAAGTCTACATCAGGGGGATGTCAATTTCTTGGTGGAAGAGTAGTCTCTTAGCAATGTAAGAAATAATCCTGTGTATCTACATCAATTGTTGAGACTGAATACATTGCTGCTGCAAGCTGCTGTGCTCAAGTGCTTTGGATTCAAAATCAGATGCTGGACTATGGATTCAACTTCAAGGAGACTCCCCTCCATATAGACAACAACAGTGCTATCTCAATCATAGAAAATCCTATGCAGCAATCAAGGACAAAGCATATCAATATCAGGTATCATTTGATTAGAGATAACTTTGAGAAGGGATTAATCAAACTAGTCAAAATTAACACAAATGAACAATATGCTGATCTGTTCACCAAAGCTTTTAATGAGCATATATTTAAATATCTTGTATCAGCTATTAGGATGATTAACTTTGAATAGCTTTTCTTAAAACTTAATCATATTTATTTCTAAAACCTGTGTGTCCTAAGTTGTCTATTTTATCACCTTCATAAGCCCTTGTTTTCTGTGGAAGAAAATCTTTTCAAAAGACTTTTATTAGATTTTTGAAAATTTTGATCTCTTTTCTTTTGGAAAATTTATAATTACCTTCGGAAGAAATTTATGTCTTGGTAAACAAATAACTGCTTCAGTAATTTTACCTTCGGAAGAAATTTCTGAAGTATCTTGCGAAGCTTAAAATCAACTTAAGTACTCTGTACGTTTTCAAAGAACAAGCTTCTTCCAAAAGCAATTTACCTTCGGAAGTTATTATTCTCCTTAGAATAAAAATCTCTGAGTGTTAATTCTCTTCCGAAGCAAAATTCTCAAAAACTTTTGAAATTTCTTCCGAAGCCAATTTGCCTTTGGAAGCTTTTTCTTCAGAAATTCCGAAGCAAATAACCTTCGGAAGATTTCTCGACTTCCAAGAAAACTACTTTTTGAGCAAAAGTAAACTACTTTTTCAGACGTGGGATCGACATTTGGATTTCAAAGTTTATCCTTTTTCATTAACTTTCTCTCAAATTCTTTTCACATAAATGCCCAACAGTTCCCCCTTCTTTCACTATCTTCTTCAATTACACTATTCTTCAAACCTAAATTCTCCCAAACCGCCTTTGTTCTTCATCTTTCTTCATCCTTAAGCTTCTAAAATGGCCAACCTAAACCGCAGAAACAACCCAGATTTCTCCATGCAACTTCACAGACAACACAACCAGGTTGCTCTGTTAAGCTCTGAGAAAGATGAAAGTTTCTCAGAGATTTGCCGTTTCTTAGCTCTATCCAACTACTTCACCTCCCTAACCATTGATTCTACTCTCTATGAGGATCATCTGCTTGAATTCTAAAAGACCTGCCAAGAGGTCATTATGGATGGGGAGAAGGCATTGTCTACCACAGTGCAAGGGAGGACAATCTTCATCACTCCAGCCATCATCAACACTCACTTGCAGCTGGATGATGAAGAAGGTGAGTTGTCCTTCCCAAAGGAAGCTGTAAATCATTCCTTTGAGCAGATGGGCTATGAGGGAGATTTCTATGTAAAGACCTTCAGGAAAGGGAAGGTCTCATCCCAGTGGAAATACGTGCTTTATATGGTTATCCACAGCTTATCTAACAAGCATGGAGGGTGGGACTAGATTCCTGAGGATCTCTCCTTCATAGTGTATGGAATGGTTCAAGGGTCAAGTTCAGGTACTCTCAGTTTGTATATACCAATTTGCTTGCTAACTTGGACTCCTTAGAGTATTATATGTTTCCTAGATATGTTCAACACATTCTCAACTATGAACTGGGCTCACAGTTGAGGGAAACAGATGATAATCTTAAATTGGGATAGATGAAGCCCGACATATTTAAAATTATGAAGAAGCCAATTGTAGGCTTCTCAGGGGTAGAAACAGCCCTTGTCCCAAAAAAGTTAGAGCTCATTGCTCAAGGTGACAACCTAGCAACACAAGCTAGTGTTGAACCCACACCTTCTACCTCCCAACCACCAAAACGACCACAAATCACCCTCACCTACCAAAGAAAATCCAAACGAACCCCTGCTCAAGCTATTGAGTCTGTGCAGGCCCCCATATACTCACCCATACAGGAGGAAGTGGACCCCCTGAGAAGCAAACCACTCCCATCTCTTCAAAAATCAGTGGTGAGGTTCCTCATGCTCACCCTGATGAGCTCACAAGCCAAACTGCCTTCAGCCCTCACTCTGAGTCTCAACACTCAAGTGAAGAACCTTCAGGGGACAGTTACCATCCCCAGCCTTTAGACTTAAATCAACCCATTCCCAACCTCTTATTCTATACTGATGAAGACTTAGGTTTCAGTGGGTACCATGAGTCTCTTAATTCTTCCCCTACTCATAGAGAGATGAGTACTCCTGCATTTGTCTAGCCCACATTAGTCACCCATCACTAAGGTGGATACTTCTGAACCTGTTCAGGATATCCATATGGAAAAGGCTCTTACTTCTGCAAGTGATTACATCATTAAGACCTCAACCATGGCAACTCAGCCCATTGACACTTCAACTGAGGCTGTCAATGTGCAGAGGAAATCCAGCAGCCAAGAACCTGAAGCTGGTGGTGAGAGAGAGGACCGTAGTCCAATCATCTCATCCCCCAATGATTCTTCAGATGAAGGTGAGGGGAATCTGAGACTAAAGGTGCAAAAACTTTCAAAAACATGCTCCTATTTAGTCTCTAAGGTTAGTCACCTTGAATCTCAGGTGACTACCCTGTAAAATAGGGTCAATGATTAGCAACTTGAGATATCTTATCTCAGGGAAAAACTAGCTGGGAGACCTTTAAGGGGAGCTCAACCAGGAACACAAGAACCTATGAATGTGATTGACCTAACCCCTAGCTCACCTATGCAAGAGGGTGATACTACCAAAAAGGGGAAGAAAGTCATTACAGTCACAGAACCTGGGAGTTCTTCAGAGAGTATGGACATTAAGGACTCACCATCCTCACTTGCAATTGTGCATACTCAGCAACTTCCTCAAGTTCACATTGATGTGAACATTAAAGACTCTATCATTAGGAGTCTCTTTGAGGAAGGCATTCCAAGGGCTATGTCATCCCCACCTCAAGGAACCTCAAACTACATTATTGGGTGGAGGTATGATACTGATAGAAGAGCCCTCATTCTTCACAGAGTTCAAGGGCAACAATAAGTATTTAATTTTCAGACCTTGAACTACTATGAAGGTCTTGACCTGATCAACATGCCACTTGTCAACCCAAGTCAATCAAGACAAGCTGACATGTTAGCACTCAGGATTCAAGACAGAATTACTGAAGAGTTCAGCCTTAGAAGGAGACAAAGACAATCAGGTAATGTCATTGGTCAACTAGATGTTGAGGCAGACCCTGAGATTAGCTTCAAAGGGAAAACCTTGGCTGAAGGCCCAGTGATTGAGCCTGAGAGCCCTGTCACACCAACAACTGCTTCAGAAATTCATTCCCTCAGTGAAACACCTGCTGGTGAAGGTGTTTCACAACCTATCTCTGGCCAGAGCTTAGATGCTATACCAAGCAATGAAGGCCAAAGCTCTCTCCACCCTGTGTCACAAAGGTCTGTGGGTGACAAAGGGAAAAGTATTCTAACTCCTGAGGAGATTAAAGAGGAGGTAGAGAGAGGAAGAGGAAGCTAAGGGGAGAAAGTTCCTCTAGGTCTTCAGACTTTATGCAAGCTGCAATCAGGGCTGCCCCCAGACCAAACACTCAAGATGATGAGTTGAGAGCAGTCAGGATTACTTACCTGCAGACCAAGAACTATGACATAGATGAGATTATATCTCTCCCCTTAGAGCAATTAAATGAACTGGCTGACATGGAAGTGTCAAGAGAAATGAAGGAAGCAGAGGATGCAAGGCTAGTTCTCCAATTCAAAGAGAAGAAGAGACAGAAAAGGTTATACAAGCATGTTCCAACTCTCTCCCCAGTTCAAGAAAGCCTTGTGCAAGAGGATGTGGCAGCTACACAAGAACCTCAGGTAGACAAGGAAACAGATAGGCAAAACATGATCAACTACCTGAGTGCCACAGGTCTCTACCATGCATCTGCACTTCTTCCCTTGTCCTTTGAGTACATTGAGTTTGAGTATCTCAAACAGCTTGAACTTCAAGTGCTCAAAGAACAAAAGGCAACAAAGAAAAAGATGAGGGAAGATGCTGCAAAGTCAAGAGCCATCATCCAAAAGAGTATGAAGAAGTCTGCTAAAAGACAAATGATGATGAGCTTCTTGAAGCTGTATGGATTCTCCGGAAGGAGACTTGGCCCTATGTCTCTATCCACAATGGATGAGCATATCAGGGTAATCAAGCAGAAGATCAAGAGTGGAGAGCTGATTAACTTACACTCCCCTCCAAGTGAAGTCCCACCTGAAGTGGAGGTTAAGGTTGAACAACCTGAGACAACACAACCTGGACCTCCTGCTGAGCCTCAGCAAGCTTCATCTTCTGATCCACAGCAGGGTCAAACTCCCTCTCCTTCTGAACTTGTGAGGGAGGAACACCCAACTAAGAAAGACAAGGATGATCAACAAGGTGCTACAGACCAGTCTTCTCAGTTCAAGTCTTCTAAGAGGAAGAAGAGGATGGCTTCCAAACCAAAGTCAAAGAAGAAGAAGCCTGAATCATCCACCTCTACACCTCAGGATGAGTCAGATCAACCTGAGGAAGTGCATGAAGAGGCAGCCCAATTAACTCCAATTCAAGTGGCTCCTCTTGCAGCTGAGAGACCCATCTTATCCTGGACTTTCACAACTAATCCAGAAAGATGGCATGTGATCAAAGATCAAGGTGTTGAGAATTTCTACACATGGTAAGACATAATCAACCTACCTCTGCATGATCTCTTTGAGATGAGAAGATATTATGAGGGTCTGAGTGATCCTGACCATCTAATGAAGAAAGGTATGGTCATCATCCTGAGGACTGTCAACATCTGAAGATCTTCTAAATGTTTTGGTAGCATCAGCCTATGGGGAGTTTGTAAGGATTCCTATAAGTCTGATGCAGCCAAAACATCCAAAGTCTCTCTGTATGCATACACTGAAGAACAGAAGTAGAAATGCTTCGGAAGTTTTACACCAAGCACTGGAAATATTCTAAGTGTAAAATCTTTCGAAGCCAAGACCAACATCTTCCGAAGCCAAAAGTGAAGTCTTCTGAAGCTTCAAAGACAAAGTCTTCAGAAGCCAAAGAGTGAAGACAGATTTCTTCCGAAGACTTTTAGAGACATGCTTTTATCTGATGTACTTTATCATAAAGCTGGACCACCTTTCCGTTGCAACTCTGTAAAGTCACCAACTTATATGAGTTGGTGAAAGGTCCATGCTTTTGGTAACTGTACATTGAGGTCTTGAGTCCATGCTTTCTACTTTATGTACTTTTATCCTTTTTGTAATATATTAGGATGTGAGCTATGGCATGTCATAGTCACTAGTCAAAAGGCAAATCTTCCTTTTGACTCTACATTTGATTTTGTAGTTGTCTAGTCAATTTTATCCAGCTGGCTTTCAAAGTATGGCCGGTTGTAGGATGTAGTATAAAGTATCTCAAGTACTTGTAACTTTTATCGTATGCTTTGTAACATTTGTAATAGAACTTGAGAAGCAATATACAACATTCTTGAAAACCAATTACTTGTGTTGTTTGCCATCTTGTTCTGTCTCACATTTACTTGTGTTCTTAGCATCTTTCACTAAAAGTTAACCAGTTTCCTATTTGATCTGTTAAGTGTTCTAAGCAACTCTCATCATTGTGTTGTTGTGTTGTAAGTGCATACCCTTCATAGGTCCTGCATTACAAAAAGGATAAAAGTACATAAAGTAGAAAGTTACAGACACAAGACCTTAATGTACAATTACCAAAAGCATAGAACTTTTCACCAACTTGTATAAGTTGGTGAGTCTTTACAGTTGCAGCGAAAAGTGGTTCAGCTTTATGGAAAAGTACATTAGATAAAGAATGTATTAAAAGTCTTCGGAAGAAATTTGTCTTCACTTCATTAGCTTCGGAAGACTTTGTCTTTGAAGCTTCAGAAGACTTCACTTTTGGTTTCAGAAGATATTGGTCTTGGCTTCGGAAGATTTCATACTTAGAGTATTTTCTAGTATAAAGTATGAAACTTTCGAAACAACTTCTACTTTGCACTAAGTGCATGCATGCAGGAAAGACTTGGGTTGTTTTTGTTGGGTTTTGTCACATGTAAAACAATTAGTTTAACCATTTAAACTATGAAAACACAGCGGAATATGAGGTTTAACATATGGTTTATAATCTGAAAATTTTTGCCATATTAAACCACCAACAAAAACCCAAAAATGAGGATCGAAATATATATGAAATAGTATGCTATCAAACAAGACATAATAACCATAGAGTGTTTAGAAATACAACCTTTTGTACAAAAGTTGTAGATGTATGAGATGAATGTGGAGATGTTGAATGTCCAGCCCTCAAGAGAGAGAACCTTAAGCTTGTATACCCACAAGCTTAGCAAACACCTTACTAGTTAGGAAGTTAAACACCATGAACAAACCTTTTGTTCAATCCGAAATCTTCAAGAAGTTCTGGAAGGACAGCCAAGAAAACGAAATTTTCAGCAGCCTTTTGCTTCTTTAATCCGAAAATGTCAGCTTGTTGAGAGAGAAATGTGTTTTTGTGTGTGTAGAGAAAGGTGTATCTATGTGTAGAGGGCAAATGCAAGTGTCCTTAAGTCTTCCACAAGACAAGACAAATACAAAACCACCACGCTCCTAGGCAGCCGAAAATACCACTTCAAAATGGGTTTTCCCCCCATTTTAGTTTTATAAAAAAATTACACACTTAGCCCTTAATGTTATAAAATTAAAACCTCTTTTAATTTTATAACAATAACACACTTTTATTTGATATTATTTAACCAACTTAAATAATGAATCAAATAATTTCTCATGAACAAATTATCCACATAATGTTGTTCTTTTACAAAAGCAACGTTTTAGAAAAACCCATTTTCTAAATTGGTGTCGGTATTTATTTGTTTGATCTTATCAACAAATAAATACTAATTGGTGTTTGTATAGCTTGTTATTGGGTATGACCCGACTTGGATCATAACATACTAACCACATCAATCTTGTATGTGTCTTGGGCATATAAGGTCCAACAATCTCCCACTTGCACAAGATTCATAGAAGATTGATGCAAGCAGTAAATACTGCCTAACAACGGTTTACTACCCTTAATACGTATGACTAAGTGCCATTCAATAACATCATCTCCTTCAAGTACCATACTTGAAATGATTTAGGTGAATCAATCATTTTTCCTTTTGTCACAGATGTCATGTTAAATCCTAGAGACACAGAGTGATCATTCTTCATTGATTTAACTTTATCAGGCCTTAGACATCTTACTCTCAACGAATAAGAGGGACAAATCCCATCTTGACAACATACGTCTCTCACAATTACCTTATATCATACCTGAACTCAAACTTATGTACTACCATGTTTCAGAACAGCAAAGAGCTAAGTCAAAGTATAATATTCGGTAAATATCAAGACCCAATATGTATCTCAGGTCAGAGGAATACCAAATGATGTTCGCCTTTACTCAAAATTACTTATGATCAATCAGGAAGATTTCATTTAGTAATATTCGAGATGCAGGTCAGTCCAATATTTGCATCCCACAAATACCTATGAACATTGGCAGCAACCTTTTGCTCTGTATTCATCCATATGAATATCTACCAATCCAAGTTCATTATAACATTACCTTCATACTTGTTCCCACAAGCATGAACAGCTACGGACATTGAGCTTGGACAAGCAGATGCATACGGAATTCCCTTCATTTTGTCTTGCTCATCCTTTGAGCTTGGACATTGAGTCTTACTCAATATTGTTCCTCTTTGAATAGGTATGGTACCTTTCTTAGAGTTCTCCATCTTGAACCTTTGCAAGATCTTATCAATGTATGCACTTTGATTCAACCCTATCAACCGCCTTGATCTATCCCTATAGATCTTTATTCCTAAAATATAGGCGGCTTCACCAAGATCCTTAATGGAGAAACAGCTTCCAAGCCAGGCTTTTACACCTTCCATGGTTGGAATGTCATTTCCAAATAGTAGAATGTCATCGACATACAATACTAGGAAAGTGATGATACTCCCACTAGCCTTCTTATATACACATGCTTCATCAGCGTTTTTGATGAATCCAAATTTGATTATTTCTTTATCAAAACGGTGATTCCAACTCCTTGATGCTTGCTTCAATCCATAGATTGATTTCTTTAACTTGCATACTTTGTTAGGATGTTTTGAGTTGACAAAACCTTCAGGCTGAACCATATAGACATCTTCCTCAAGATATCCATTTAGAAAAGCGGTTTTGACATGCATTTGCCAAATCTCATAATCATAATGAGCAGCTATGGCAAATAATATCCTAATGGACTTTAGCATTGCAACTGGTGAGAAGGTCTTATCATAATCAACCTCTTGAGTTTGAGTGAAACCTTTTGGTACAAGTCTAGCTTTATAAGTATCCAAGTTTCCATGCATATCGGTTTTCTTCTTGAAAACCCACTTACTTCCAACTATCTTGGAGTTAAGAGGTGGTTCAACCAAGTCCCACACTTGGTTGTCATACATGGATTTCATCTCTACGTTCATGGCTTCAAGCCATTTGTCACAATCCAAATTGGACATTGCATCATGATAGGTGGTTGGTTCATCGGAATCTACCACATAGCATCCATCTACGAAAAATCCATATCTTTCAGGTGGATTACTAATTCTACCAGATCTGCGAACGTTTTGTGTATGTTGATCAACCACTTCATCGTTCTCAACATCCTCATGATGAGTGCTAGTGTCAACCAAACGTGTATCGGTTTGTGGTTCTTGATCCTCCTCAAGATCCACAGTTCTACTGCTAGTTCCTTCCGTAAGGAACTTAGCTTCTAAGAACTCAGCCTTCTTGGCAACAAACTCCTTTTGTTCAAATGGATCATAGAAATAATATCCCATAGAGTCTCTGGGATATCCAATGAAGATACAGTTAGTGGAACGACTTTCTAGCTTGTTTGAGGTGGGAGTCTTAACATAAGCCTCACAACCCCATACCTTTAAATATGACAGTGATGGAACTCTTCCATGCCATATTTCAAAAGGTGTCGTTTCCACTTTCTTGGTTGGGGCCATATTCAAAATACGGGCCGCAGAGAGCAAAGCGAAACCCCAAAATGATAGAGGCAGTGAGCTTCTAGCCATCATAGATCGAACCATATCTAATAGAGTTTGATTTCTCCTCTCGGACACACCATTATGTTGTGGTGTTCCAGGTGGAGATAGTTGTGAGACAATACCACAACTTCTAAGATGATCTCTAAAAGCATCACTCAAATATTCACCTCCTCTATCGGTGCGGAGAATTTTTATTTTCTTGTTGAGTTGATTTTCTACTTCATTTTGGAAGATTTTGAACATTTCAAAAGCTTCATCTTTATGTCTTAACAAGTACACATAACCGTATCGACTATAGTCGTCGGTAAAGGTAATGAAGTATCTTTCATGGTACCTAGTCATTGGCTTAAAAGGACCACATACATCTGAATGTATGATGCCTAATAAATCTTTTGCCCGTTCGGACTTGCCACTAAAAGGGGCCTTAGTCATTTTACCTTGTAAACAAGATTCACGTACATCGAATGAATCATATTCATTTGCTTTTAAAAGACCGTTCTTTTGAAGTGTTTGTATGCGCTTCTTGTTTATATGACCAAGACGGCAATGCCAAAGATAGGTATCACTCAAATCCAATTTGAGTTTCTTAGTTGTGGTTTGGTACAATGAGCTATCATATAATGTGTTTTCACGAACCAATTCATAAATACCATTAATGGGAATAGCTTTAAAATAAAACGTGCCATTTAAAGAAACATGAATCTCATTTTCAATAAATGACAAAACATAACCATATTGTCTTAATTGGGCAACAGAAATAATGTTCCTAGTCAAACTAGGAGCATACAAAATATTGTTCAAAATTACTTCCAAACCATTTGGAAGCTTCAAGATGTAGTCCCCTCGGCCTTCAACTTGAACATTTGCCCCATTCCCCATGTAGAGGCTTACATCCCCTTTCTTGAAGTCCTTACTTCTTTTGAACCCCTGCAATAAGTTGCAAATATGATTTCCACATCCGGTATCCAATACCCATGTGTTAGAGGATATTAAATTTAGACCAATATGGATCATGAAAATTGTACCTGAGGTTTTCCCGGCATCCTTCTTTGCTTGCAACTCTTTGAGATGGACTGGGCAATTTCTTGCCCAATGTCCAATCTCCCCACACTTAAAGCATGGGTCATTCGAAGCAACCTTTTGCTTCTTCTCCGCTGGTTTTGGTGGTGGCGCTCTTACCACTCCCTTTACCTTTCCCCTAACGTGCCCTTTACCCTTGGCAACACTTGCCTTGGGTGCGGGGTGAGGCCTCTTCTTGTTCCCACCTTCATTAATGGTGAGAACAGGTAAAACCTTTTTACCCATGGCCGCCTCAGCAGTTTTGAGCATAGAGTGAAGCTCACTTATGTTCTTGTCCCATCCATTCATGTTATAGTTCATGACAAAGTTGTCAAACCTTTTTGACAAAGAGTTGAGGATCAAATCCGTAGCCAACTCTTTCGAGACGGGACAATTCAGCCTTTCGAGGCGGTCGATGTGGCTTTTCATCTTAAGTACATAAGATGAAACAGATTGGGTGTCGTCCATACGACACGCATGGAGTGCTCGAACCGTTTCGAAGCGCTCAACCCGTGCTTGTTGTTGGAACATTTCCTTCAACTGGGTTATCATGTCGTACGCTCCATGATGTTCATACTCCTTTTGGAGATCTGGAGTCATACTTGCCAACATGAGGCAAGACACTTGGACCGAGTCCTCAGTGTATTTCACCCAATTCATAAAGGCCTCCTCATCATCCTCACTAGGTTGATCGGGAATCGGATCGTCTAAAATGTATGATCGTTTCTCTTGCTTGAGAACAATTCTTAAGTTTCGAAACCAATCAATAAAGTTATTATGGTTTAGACGCTCCTTTTGGAGAATGGTTCTTAGTGATAGTGAGTGAGCGGACGGGATTTCATTGTTATCATTATTGTTGGTGGCCATCTACAAAATATAACAAAGTTCAATTTTAGTAATTTTGATATTGTTCATTTTTAATAATTAAAACCCCTTTTAAGTGTTTTACACAATTTTAAAATTCTAGAATCCAACGTTACATTTAAATAGTGGTTAGGTGACCTTTATCCCATTATTTAAATTAACAAGGTAGTCAACGATTTGACAATTGCAACCCTTTACAACTTCTAGGGTATGGGATCGACTTTAAAACATCATATGTATAGTCGGCATGTTAATCCCATCAACACCTTTGTAAACCATGTTGTAGGTGATCCATTTAACATGGTTTGCAAATCAAGTTACCCTACTCGCACACACATGTGAGTTTTCCAACATAAGTGGTTAGGTGACCTTTATCCCACAAATATGGTATCCCCACCTCAAGTCACAAGTTCCCTCAAAATGGTTAGGTGACCTTTATCCCATTAAGAGTTTCCAAATGACTCAAGTGTTGTGCAAAAGGATGGTGTTAAACTTGTTTATAAAAGAAATTAAAGTTTTCATAATCTTAGTTTAGAAAACTCTATGTATCTTATATTTGCATGCTTTCAAATACAAGGTACCCTATGGTTCACTTTTAATATAACCTCTTTTATTAAAACCATTAATCCTTTTAATAACCTTTTATTAACCACTTAATGATAAAGAACCATCAAATTTTTAGCTTGTTAAGTTTGTTAATGAAATTGTAATGCATATCCAAATATCAACCAAACAATCAAACAACAAACATCCAAACAAGCATAAACATATAAACATGGGTGCATAACCATAGCCACTAAGTTGACCACACTTGTTTGCCATCACAAGTGTTTTCATAAGGTCTTTCCTAAGGGTGAAGATGACACATCAAAATGTGTCCATGAACTCCCACTTGAATCCACATCCAAATGCTTCAAGTGTCCATGTCTTTTGTGTCCTTCTTTGAGTCTTCATCTTGTGCATCTTCTTTTACAAAATCATATCCTAATACAATTTTTCTAATAAAAGAAATGAACCTAATCTATTTATTACATAACCAAATGAATAAATAAATTACAACCCAAGATACAAAACACAAATTACAACCCTTTCAAGAACAAACCAACATGACAAAACACAATCAACCAAAACCAACACATAAGGCCAAGGCTATGTTATGCACCATAATGAGAAACATATTCAACATCCAAGAACAACAATGAACCCCTTATTTCAGCCCTAAAGTTTCAGCCAACATAAACTAAAACTTTAAGGTTTGTACAAACAACACAATCAACCATTTGATGTAAATCTTTCAAGGTTTAAACCAAAGCATGCAAGATTAAACCTTGAAATATAAGGGATTCATACATCCACAACAAAACAGCCCCTAATGGGTTGAAAAGGTCCATGAAAACTAACTTTTCAAGACCTTTTGAAGCACACATTCCACATAACCGGCTCTAGATGCCATTGTTGGGTTTTGTCACATGTAAAACAATTAGTTTAACCATTTAAACTATGAAAACGCAGCGGAATATGAGGTTTAACATATGGTTTATAATCTGAAAATTTTTGCCATATTAAACCACCAACAAAAACCCAAGAATGAGGATCGAAATATATATGAAATAGTATGCTATCAAACAAGACATAACAACCATAGAGTGTTTAGAAATACAACCTTTTGTACAAAAGTTGTAGATGTATTAGATGAATGTGGAGATGTTGTTGAATGTCCAGCCCTCAAGGGAGAGAACCTCAAGCTTGTATATCCACAAGCTTAGCAAACACCTAACTAGTTAGGAAGTTAAACACCAAGAACAAACCTTTTGTTCAATCCGAAATCTTCAAGAAGTTCTGGAAGGACAGCCAAGAAAACGAAATTTTCAGCAGCCTTTTGCTTCTTTAATCCGAAAATTTCAGCTTGTTGAGAGAGAAATGTGTTTTTGTGTGTGTAGAGAAAGGTGTATCTATGTGTAGAGGGCAAATGCAAGTGTCCTTAAGTCTTCCACAAGACAAGACAAATACAAAACCACCACCCTCCTAGGCAGCCGAAAATACCACTTCAAAATGGGTTTTCCCCCCATTTTAGTTTTATAAAAAAATTACACACTTAGCCCTTAATGTTATAAAATTAAAACCTCTTTTAATTTTATAACAATAACACACTTTTATTTGATATTATTTAACCAACTTAAATAATGAATCAAATAATTTCTCATGAACAAATTATCCACATAATGTTGTTCTTTTACAAAAGCAACGTTTTAGAAAAACCCATTTTCTAAATTGGTGTCGGTATTTATTTGTTTGATCTTATCAACAAATAAATACTAATTGGTGTTTGTATAGCTTGTTATTGGGTATGACCCGACTTGGATCATAACATACTAACCACATCAATCTTGTATGTGTCTTGGGCATATAAGGTCCAACAGTTTTGGGTGCATCAGCCTTTCATTAAACCTTACAAACTCCCCCTAGGCTATTGTTACCAAAACAATAAAGACTTTAGATATTGACATTCCTCATCATGATGATGACCATACCCTTTTTCATCAGATGGTCAAGATCACTCAGACTTTCAAAGTATCTTCTCATTTCAAAGAGATCATGCAGAGATAGGTTAAACATGTCCTGCCATGTGTAGACATCTTGACCACCTTTATCTTTGTTGACATACCACCTTTCTGGATTAGTACTGAAGGTCTAGGACAAGATGGGTCATCCTGATGCAAGAAGAGCTACTTGTGTTAGAGTTAGTTGAGCTGCCTCTTGTTGCACTTCCTCCAAGATGCTCCGACTCATCATGAGGTCCGGAGGTGGATGACTTTGACTTCTTCTTCTTCGTTTTTGAAACAGGTTTAGTAACCATCCTTTTCCTCCTCTTTGGGAACTTTAACTGAGAAGACTGGCGTTCAGCACCAGGTTGTTCTGTCTTTTCTTTCTCAATTGGGTCCTCTACTCTCATAGGTTCAGAAGGAGAGGGAGTAGGACCTTGCTGTGGATCAGAAGATGAAGCATGCTGAGGTTCAGCATGATGTCCAGGTTGTTTTGTCTCAAACTGTTCAACCTTAACCTCAACTTCAGGAGGAGCTTGACTTGGTGGGGAGTGTAAGTCAACAAGCTCTCCTCTTTTAATCTTCTGATTGATCACCCTGATATGCTCATCCATTGTGGATAGAGACATTGGACCAAGCCTCCTTCCGGAGAATCCATACAGCTTCAAGAAGCTCATCATCCTCTGCCTATCTGCAGACTTCTTCTGACTCTTTTGGATGATAGCTCTTGACTTTGTAGCTTCTTCCCTCATATTTTTCTTTGTAGCCTTTTGTTCTTTGAGAACTTGAAGTTCAAGTTGCTTGAGGTACTCAAACTCAATGTACTCGAAGGACAAGGGAAGAAGTGCAGCTGCCTGGTAGAGTCCTGTGGCACTCAGGTAGTTGATCATGTTTTGTCTATCAACTTCTTTATCTACCTAAGGTTATGGAGTTGCCATAGGCTCTTGCATAGGGCTTTCTTGAACTGGGGAGAAAGTAGGAGCATGTTTGTACAACCTTTTCTGCCTTCTTTCTTCCTTAATCTTGAGGAGCAACTCCGCATCCTCTGCCTCCTTCCTCTCCTTATAAATTTCCATGTATGCCACTTCATTCAATTCATCTTAGGGGAGAGAGATGATCTCATCTACATCATAGTTACTGGTCTGCAGGTAGTTAATCCTGACTGCTCTTAACTCATCATTCTGAGTGTTTGGTCTGGGAGCAGTCCTGATTGCAGCTTCCATGAAGCCTGAAGACCTAGTGGAACTTTCTCCCCTTAGCCTCCTCTTCTTCTCTCTCTCCTCCTCCTCAATCTCCTCAGGAGTCATTATCCTTTTCCCTTTGTCACCCACAGACCTTTGTGACTCAGGTTGGAGAGAGCTTTGGCCTTCATTGCTTGGAGTAGCATCCAGGCTCTGGCCAAAGAGAGGCTGTGATACACTTTCACCAGCAGGTGTTTCACTGAGGGATTGGAATGCTGAAGTTACTGGTTCTTATACAGTGCTCACAGGCTTTATCATTAGGCCTTCAGTCAAGGTTTTCCCTTTGAAGGTAGTCTCAGGGTCCACCTCAACATCTAGTTGACCAATGACATTACCTTATTGCATTTGTCTTCTTCGTTGGTTGAACTCTTCAACAATCATGTCTTGAATTCTTTGAGCCATCCTGTCAGCTTGCTAGATTGGCTTGGATTGGCAAGTGGCATGTTGCATGACCAGATCAAGACCTTTATAGTAGTTCAAGGTCTGAAAGTTAAAGACCTCTTGCTGCCCTTGAACTCTTTGAAGTATGAGGGCTCTTCTATCAGCATCATACCTCCACTCTAAAATGTAAGTTTGATTATCCTTGGGGTGGGATTGACATAGCCCTTGGAATTTCCTCCTCAAACAGACTCTAATGAGCGAGTCCACACAATGTGAACTTGAGGAGGTTGCTAATTATGGACAACTGCAAGTGAGGATGCTGAGTCCTCAATGTCTATGCTCTATGAAGCACTCCCAGGTTCTGTGATTGTTGACACTTTCTCCCCCTTTTTGGTAGCACCACCCACTTGCATAGGTGAGCTAGGAGTTAGGTCTATTACATCCACAGGTTCTTGTGTTCCTAGATGAGCTCTTCTTAAAGCTCTCTCAACTAGTTGTTTCTTGAGATAAGATATCTCAAGTTGCTTATCATTGATCCTGTTTTTGTAAGGTAATCACCTTAGATTCCAGGTGACTAACCTTAGAGACTAAATAGAAGCATGTTTTTTATAATTTCTGCACCTTCAGTCTCATATTCCCCTCCTCTTCATCAGAAGAATCATGGGGATGAGAGAATTGGACCAAAGTCTTCTCTCTCAACACCAGCATGGAGTTCTTGGCAGCTAGATTTCCCCTGCTCAGTGAAAACTTCAAGTGAAGTGTCAATGGGCTGAGTTGCCATGGTTGAGGTCCTAATTTTGTAATCACTTGCATAAGTAAGAGCCTCTTCCATATGGATCTCCTGAACAGGTTCAGGTAGATCCGCCTTAGTGATAGGTGAATGATGTAGGATAGACAACGGAGCGGCAGGAGTACTCATCTCTCTTTGAGTATGGGAGGAATAGAGAGACTCATGGTAGTCACTAAATCCCATGTCTTGATCATCATAGAGTTCTAGGTTGGAAATTGGTTGGTTTAGATCAAGAGGTTGGGGATGGTAACCTTCCCCTGAAGGTTGTTCACTAGAGTGTTGAGACTCTGAGTGAAGGCTTAAGGCTGATGGGTTGATGGGCTAATAAGCTCATGAGGCTTAGCATGAGGAACCTCAGCACTGATTCTTGATGAGATGGGAGTGGTTTACTCATCAAGAGAAGTGGGAGCTCTAGTGTCCACTTCTTCCAATATGGGTAGTGATATGGGGACCTGCACAAGCTGAGTAGCTAGTGCAGGAATTCGTTTGGATTTTCTATAATAGGTGAGGAGTATTTTAGGTTATGTAGCTGGTTGAGAAGTAGAAGGTGTGGGTTCAACACTAGCTTGTGCTGCTAGGTTGTCACCTTGAGTAATAAGCTCTAACATTTTTGGGACAAGGGTTGTTTCTACCCCAGAGAAGCCAACAGTTTGCTTCTTTATTGTTTTAAAGATGTCGAGCTTCATCTGTCCCAATTTAAGAATATTACATGTTGCCCTCAACTATGAGCCCGGTTCACAGTTGAGAATGCGTTGAACATATCTAGGGAACATGTAATACTCTAAGGAGTCTAAGTTAACACGCAAATTTGTATACACAAACTGCGAGTACCTGAACTTGACCCCATGGACTATTCCATCAACTATAAAGGAGAGATCTTTAGGAATCTGGTCCCATCCTTCATGCTTGTTGCATAAGCTGTGGATGACCACATTGAGTATGTACTTCCACTGGGATGAGACCTTCCCTTTCGTGAAGGTCTTTACAGAGAAATCTCCCTCATAGCCCATCTGCTCAAAGAAATGATTTACAGCTTCCTTTGGGAAGGACAAGTCACCTTCTACATCATCTAGCTGAAGATGTGTATTGATGGTGGCTGGAGTGATGAAGATTGTCCTCCCCTACACTGTGGCAGACAATGCCTTCTCCCTATCCATAATGACCTCCTGGCAGGTCTTCCAAAATTCTAACTGCTGATCTTCATAGAGTGGAGAATCAATGGTTAGAGAGTTAAAGTAGTTCGATAGAGCAAGAAATTGGCAAACCTCTAAGAAACTATAATCTTTCTCATAGTTCAATAGGGCAACCTGATTGTGCTGCCTGTGAAGTTGCATGGAGAAATCAGGATCGATTCTGCGGTTAAGGTTGGCTATTTTGAGAAAGCTTAAGGGTGAAGGAAGATAAAAACAAAGGCGGTTTGTGGGTGAATTTAGGTTTTGGAATAGTTTACATGAGAAGAGAGTGAAAGAAAGGGGAACCATTAGGTATATATATGATATGGATCTGAGACAAAGTTAATGAAAGAGGATAAACTTTGAAAGCCGGATGTCGGTCTCACCTCTGAAAAAGTGCCCACAAAGGGAGTTTCTTGGAAGTCGAAAATCTTCTGAATGTATTTTATCTTCGGAAGTTTTGATAAAAAGCTTCCGAAGCTAAAATGGCTTCGGAAGGAATTTCAAAGATTTTAGAGAATTCTACTTCGGAAGATATTTAGACTTGAAGATTTATTCCAAAAGCTTCCAAGACTTAAATTGCTCTCGGATGAAAATTGTTCTTCAAAAACATATAAATATTCAAGAAGAATTTTAAGCTTTGGAAGATATTTTGGAAATTTCTTGCGAAGGTAAATTCGCTTAGGTAGTAATTTGTTTTGAGTACATAATTTTCTTCCGAAGGTAAATACATATCTTCCGAAGAATAAAATGATTGTTAGATCTAGGAACAATAGGTCTAGATCCTTTGTATAGGCTTAGCACTTTAATCAATCTCTTGTAATAAACTCTTGTGAATCATTATCTTATGTATGCATTATATATATAGGTTAACCCATAACTGTGTTGATTTATATGTGTGAGTGCAGGTTTAACATCATACTTAGTCAATTTCATGAAATTGACTAAGTGTAAGAAACATCTACGGATGAACATTTTTGTTCTTCCATAGATAATCTTCTTAAACAAAGGGCATCAAAGGATCTTCTGCGGAAGAATACTTTTCTGTGGATGAAGTCAAGGGACCCCTACGGAAGAACAAAGATCTACGGATGAACAACTTGGATTCCAATGAAGTCTAAGTGAAGTCTCCTACGGAAGGCAAAACTCCTACAGAAGACTAATGATCTACGGAAGACCAACACTTTCATGTACTTCACCAAGTACATCAAGTCAACAAGTCAATCACTGAATGATGTCATAAAGTCAACTCCTGCGGACAACTTTAACTCAGTCAAAGAATGACACATCATAACATTCTTTGAGTAACTTTCTTACCAGTATAAGAAAGTTACTGATTCCAAGAGATTTACTGTTACCCTAACAGTAAATCCCTGAGCCTATAAATACAAGGCCTAGGCTCACACTTTAAGAGAGGTTGTATACCTAACAATACATCGATTGAAACAATCAATCAATCACAAAAACCTAGCAGCCGCCACATTAATTACACCAAAATCATCAATAGAGTCATAGCAAACATCATCATCAGCAATTACTATTTGATCTGTTGTAATCATTAATATGTTATTAACGATATACTTTTGAATCAAATCGTGTTCATTCATTTATTGCACTGAATTGTTCTTTTCTTTATTATTCTTTCTATTGCAATTGTTATTTCATATTCAATCAATTGAACAACAATTAGTGATAATCATTATTCCAACTCAATCTAACACTGATACTTCCTGATTGCGATCCTTGGATTCACAGTGGTATCATAGCCAGGTGCTCATTGATTTAGATCAATTGATCTATCAGTGTTAGAATTGTTTGGTGTATTGTTTATATCATTAGATCTATCAGTTTTTTGTTTAGATCTATTGATTTTAAGTAAAATTGCTTTTAAGTGTTCATAATGTCTTGAGAGTTTATAACTCTGATTCAAGGTTGTTATAGAATGAACTTATCAATATATAAGTTGAGTTAGGTATTATACTCATCGATTTGGTGTAAATCAATTTAAAACAATCAAACTGTGATTCATCGTTCAGCGAGTACTATTACATTGCTCGGTTAACATTGATCTACATTCTCATCAGTTGATACGTAGATCCGTGTTATTGATTCATATTCAACAATTGTTCAATTCAATTGAACAAAACATATCAACAAACATCCTTGATTTGATATCAATTTTTATAATCATTAAGAGGATTGACTGATTTGTGACTTCAACTACTTTATTATTCAATAATCAAGTGTTTGTTATTAATTAGTTCATTCACAAAAGGATTTATGTTCTAGTTGAACATTAATACTTTGACTAACATGAGTAATTCTTTCGGATGATCATCATACCAACCCCAAAGTTGGAAACCAAAGTGGATTTCAAATCCCGGAAAATCAAATCTAGAAATCATGTGAATTACACTGATTTTGATTTATGGGTATCAACAACTAAAGGTCCTTATTCCACCAGCTCTTGGGGCGGATTATAAAGACAATAATCAACCCATAAATACAAAAGATCTATCACCTAAGGATGTTAAAAAGTTTAAAGTCGATATTAGAGCATACAGTTTACTCAGTATGGCTTTACCTAAAGATATACTTATCAGGTATGAGAACTATAAAACAACAATTTCCTTATGGAAGATACTTCACACACTCTGTGAAGGGATTGATGAAATCAAGAGCATAAGGAAGGATACTCTTCACTCCCAATATGAAACATTTTATCATATTGAGGGTGAATCAGTGTAAGGATTCCTTTAAGTCTGATGCAAACCAAAACATCCAAAGTCTCTCTGCAAGTAATGCACTAAGTACTGAAGAAGAATTGCTTCGGAAGTTTTACACCATGCACTAGAAATATTCTAAGTGTAAAATCTTTCGAAGCCAAGACCAATATCTTCCGACGCCAAATATGAAGTCTTCCGAAGCCTCAGAGACAAAGTCTTCCGAAGCTTCATCCTATGAAGACAGATTTCTTCCGAAGACTTTTAGTAACATGCTTTATCTGATGTACTGTTCCATAAAGCTGGACACCTTTCCGCTGGATCTCTGTAAAGTCACCATCTTTCATGAGTTGGTGAAAAGGTCCGTGCTTTTGGTAACTGTACATTGAGGTCTTGAGTCTGTAACCTTCTACTTTATGTACTTTATCCTTTTTGTAATAGATAAGGATGTGAGCTATGGCATGTCATAGTCACAAGGTCAAAACACAGACATGCCTTTTGATTCTACAATTGATTTTGTTTGTGTCTAGTCAATTGTATCCAGCTGGCTTTCAAAGTACAGCCGGCTGTAGGTTGTAGTATAAGTATTCCTTGTTCTAGTATCTTTCTTTATGCTTTGTAACACTTGTAATAGAACTTGAGAAAGCAATATACTGCATCCTTGAAACCCAAATCTCTTGTTCTGTCTCTTTATTATTACTTGTGTTCTTTGTATCATTATCTTGGTTAATCCAGTTTACTATTTGATCAAGTTTAGTTAATCTCCTCTTTGTGTTGCTGTGTTGTAATTGTTAAGCCCTTAACCGGTCCTGCAATTGGTATCAGAGCATTTCAGGCTCTTGATATAAGATCTCACCATCTTAAGATCCCTCACACACACAAATACTAAACTTTCAAAATGGCATCCATTTCATTGACTGATATGGAGACTGGAACCATGAACAAGTCCCCACTGATCACTCTTGATGACTTTGATACCTGGTGTATGAGAATGGAAGGTTTCATCAGGTCTTTAGACTCAAGAATGTGGGAATCTGTTGAAAATGGACCTTTCATACCCAGCACTCCTTCTGCTACTGGTGCTGGTATGATCCCTAAAAATGTGGCTAACTACTCTGATGAAGATAGGAAGAGAGTAGAGATTGATAGAAAAGTCATGACTGCTCTTCAAACTGCCCTTCCAAACTCTGTGTACAGAGGTTTCAAGAAGTGCAAAACAGCTAAACAGCTGTGGGGTGCACTAAAACTGATGTATGAAGGCTCCTCTGAAGCCAAGGAGAACAAGAAGGATCTCCTGAAGCAGCAGTTTGAAAACTTCACCTTCAAAACAGGTGAAACCATGACTCAGCAATACTTCAGGTATGTTAAGATAGTGGATACCCTTGTGGATGGAGGAGTTCCTCTTGAAAACAGAGACATTGTAAGGAAGTTCATGTCCTCACTTCCTAGGCAATGGACACACTACTGTGTGGTGATCAAGAGGACTGAAAATCTCAAAACTCTTACTCTGACACAGTTGTATGGGATTCTCAGTGGCTACCAGATGGAGATGAATATGCAAGGTTTATCTGGCAACTCCAACAATCAATTGGGTTCAGCCCTGCATGTGGTTGAAAGGGATAGCATAGAATTGCAACATCATCTCATATGCTACCCTGACAACTCACCAGAGGGTCCTTTCATCACCTTCCCAAAGACACCTAGGGAGAACTACACTCAAGGAAGCCCATTCCAAGAGACAAGCTCTTCTCAAGCCTTTGTGTCTTTTGATGAAAGTTGTGACAACTCTCTTTTCACTCTTGAAGACCTGGATTGTATCCATCCAGAGGACCTGGAATATATGGAAATAGTCCAGCAAATGGCTCTTCTCACTCATAGAGCCAAGAAGTTTTACAAGAGAACTGGAAGGAGGTTTCCAAGCAATGCAACCAGTGGAAAGTTTGGCTTGGATAAAAGCAAAGTCAAGTGTTACAACTGTAACTTGATTGGCCACTTTGCTAGAGAGTGTAAGGCACCTAAAACAAATGGTGGCTAAGCACAAACCAGACCAAACTACAGTGACAAAGCCTCTCAGAATGAGAAGCCAAAGCAACAAGCTGTTGCTGCTGTTGAAGAAGGAGGCTTTAATTGGAGCTTTCAGGTAGAAGATGCTTCTCCAAACCAAGCACTAATGGCGGATCATGATGAAGCCAAGGTATTGGAACATCTCTGTACTCCTGAATGCATTGCTAAAGTTAACAGATATAGGTCCTATAACTTGGAGATGAGATCTGATCTTGAGTCCTTAAACATTTTAAAATCTGATTTTAGAAAGTCTGAAAATGATTATAAGCTAAAGATAGAGGACTTAGAGAAAACCATTTCAGTACTAAAACATGAACATACAGATTTTAGGACTCAAATCTAAGATCTCATTACCAAGCTGACTGAGTGCCAGGCTGAGCTTGTGATCAGCAAAGCCAGGGCAGAATAGAGTGTTCTTGAAGAAAAGACCTTCAAGAACATGATATCATCATCCCTGCACAACAAAGTGTGTTATCAAAATAGACAGGGACTGGGATCAAATGAGATAGCTCCTCCACACACAATCCTGTCTGTAAGATCTCCTAGGTGTGGAACTTATGAAGATGAGCTTCCTCTCATAGATCCTATAAGTGAAGAGGATGAAGAAGAGATAGTGAAGAATTCCTCTAAGAAGACTGAAGAGGAGGATTCTACTAAGGGCCACTATCCTTCTAAGGAGAAGAAGACTACTGAGATGACCAAGTCAAAGAGAAAGAACTTGATCAGGAAGAGCAAAAGAAAAGCAAAGAAGGCTCAAGAGATCAAGGCTACTTTTGACTCTAAGCAGAAAAAAGTTTTTATCTCTGCAGGGTTTGAAGTAGTAAAGACTGAAGACATCAACCAAAACTCTTCAGCTAAGAGTTCTGGTCCCTGTTCAAATCATCTTAGTACCAAGAAGAAGACTGATCTGCTGTGTACCACTGCTGCACAGCCTGGACCATCAAACTCCAAGAACAGTTCACAGCCCAAAAGAACTGTCTCAGCATCTACAAAGATGAAGGTGGAGAAGGGATGTGACCAAAGACAGTCTTGCTCTCATAAGGAGACTCTTGTGAAGAAGAAAATGTTGTGTATCATGAGTGAAAGTACCTCTCACATTGCTAAGGATTGTCCATATAATCCTAAAAGTACTGTTCATATGACCAAGACAAAGACTTCAAAAAGTTTCAAGAAGATCCAAGCTTCGGAAGGAAAATTTGTTTCCTTCGGAAGCTCCAAATCAAAGAAGAAGGTAAATGGAAAATTACCTTCGGAAGAAAATTTGGTCTCGGAAGAAAGGAATTCTTCTGAAGCACTGAAGTCTGCTGCAGTGACTGCAAAATCTCCCGAAGGTTCAGTCATCAAAACTTGTGAAGTCCCGAAAGCTTCCAAGGTTTTGAAGGTCAAGTCCAAGACTCCAAAGGTGGTGTGGAAGTCGAAGAAAGACCAAGAGACTGAAGTGTCTCCATTAACAACAGCTGAAGATCCCTCTAGCACAACCATAGGATCTATTACTGTTGCATTACCTTCTATTATACTTAGTGAGACTTAGACAAGTAAGGCTTGGATTTCCAAATGTAACTAATAATTTTCTTTGTGTAGGAACAGCTCAAGACAAACAGGAATGTCTGGATCATTGATAGTGGCTGTTCCAGGCACATGACAGGCAATAGGTCACTACTCCACAACTTTGAGAGAATTGATGGAGGACCAGTTGCTTTTGGAGGAGATGAAGGTGGTTACATTTCTGGAAGGGGCAAGGTCACAAATGGTAGGCTCAGCATTGAAAAGGAAAACTTTGTCAAGGAGCTTGGGTACAATTTTCTGAGTGTATCCCAATTTTGTGATCAGAGTCATAACATGCTCTTTACTGAGCATGAGTGCATTGTTCTCAAGCCTGGAGTGGTCATTCCTCATGAGCACATCCTACTTAGAGCCCCCAGGAAAGGGAACATGTACAAGATGGATTTGCAAGAAACATCTCCCTCTGGAGAAGTTTCATGCTTTCTATCTAAAGCAAATAGTGATGAGTCTTTCCTATGGCATAAAAGAATGTGCCATGTAAACTTTAAGAACATGAATAAACTAATTAAACATGATTTGGTAACTGGAATGCCAAAGAAAGAGTTTACAAGTGATGATCATTGTGTTGCATGCCTGAAAGGGAAGCAACATAAGGTATCTCACAAGCCTAAGGAAAAGAACTCTATCACTACTCCCCTACATTTGTTACATATGGATCTCTTTGGCCCTACCAGTGTAATGAGTCTAGGAAGGACCTCTTATTGTTTGGTGATCACAGATGATTTTACAAGATTCACTTGGGTTTTCTTTCTTAGAACTAAGGATGAAACCCCTGAGATTCTGAAGAATTTCATCTTAAAAATTGAGAATCAAAATGATCACAAGGTCAAAACCATAAGATGTGATCAAGGGACTGAATTTAAGAATCAAATCCTTGATACATTTTGTGATGAAAAAGGTACAACAAGACAATATAGTGCTCCCAGGACTCCTCAGCAAAATGGAGTTGCTGAGAGGAGAAACAGGACACTAATTGAAGCTGCAATAACTATATTGTCTGGCTCTAAACTGCCCATCACCTTCTGGGCAGAGGCAGTAAATACTGCTTGCTATGTGCAAAATAGAGTTTTAGTAGTTAAGACACATCGTAAGACTCCTTATGAACTTTGGTACAAGAGAAAACCTTTCATTGGTTTTCTCAGGTCATTTGGATGTCCCTGCACCATCTTGAATACCAAAGATCAAATTGCCAAGTTTGCTGAGAAATCAGATAATGGACACTTCATTGGATACTCTTCCCAAGCTAAAGCTTATAGAGTAAACAATCTCAGAACTAGAATTGTTGAGGAGTCAGCCAATGTGACTTTCAATGAACACACACCCTGTGTGGCTGGTTCTGGTCCTGATTGGCGATTTGATCTTGATTTAGTTACCAACTGTTTTAACAAATCTTGTGAGAATGTTTCAGGATCTGCAGAAAATTTAAATACAGGTGATCCTGATCCAAGATTTGAGCTAGGAAGACCCTCAACTCATACATCTTCAGCTCCAGTTGGAACTACTTCAGCAAATGAGGTTTCTATCAGCACTATAATGACAAACTCAGCTGATACATCTGGTGTGCCTTCAAATTCCAGCTCAGAGGCTCCACAACCAGATAAAGATACCTCAATTGTGGAAGACAACACTGGTGATGGTGAAAGTTGTTCAAGGATATACACATCAAGAACAAGGCAAGACTAGTTGTTCAAGGATATACACAAGAAGAAGGGATTAACTACACTGATGTCTTTGCTCCTGTAGCAAGATTAGAAGTTGTTAGGATATTCCTGGCATTTCTTGCATCCAAGAACTTCAAGGTCTTTCAACTTGATGTAAAGTGTGCTTTTCTGTATGGAGTGATTGATGAAGAGGTATATATCAAACAGCCACCTGGTTTTGTATACCCTGATCATCCTGATTATGTCTGCAAGCTTGACAAAGCTCTTTATGGGCTGCATCAGGAACCCAGGAAGTGGTATGAGACATTGTCTGAGTATCTTTGTAAACATGGATACATGAGAGGTACTATAGATGGAACTCTCTTCATCAAAGGACAGGGAAATGACTTATTGCTAATTCAAGTATATGTAGATACCATCATCTTTGGTTCAACTAATCCAAAGCTCTGCAAAGACTTTGAGAAGCTGATGAAAGACAGATTTGAAATGAGTGCAATGGGAGAACTCAATTTCTTTCTGGGAATTCAAGTGAAGCAAGTTGAAGATGGCATCTTCATAAGTCAGTCAAAGTATGTTCAGGACATACTCAAGAGGTTCAACATGACTGATTGTAAGATTGCTAAGACACCCATAGCCAGAAACCACTCCTTTGGACCTGATCTTGAGGGGGAGTGTGTAGATGAACATTTATACAGGGCTATGATTGAGTCTTTTATGTATCTCACAGCTAGCAGGCCTGATATCATGTTTGCTACATGTATTTGTGCAAGATATCAAGCCAACCCTAAGATGTCTCACCTCATCACTGTCAAAAGGATTTTAAGATACCTCAAAGGTGCCTCAACACTTGGTTTATGGTATCCAAAGAATCCTGACTTCAATCTGTATGCTTATACAGATAGTGATTATGGTGGTTGCAACATGACTGCAAAGTCTACATCTGGGGGATGTCAATTCCTTGGTGGAAGGGTTGTCTCATGGCAATGCAAGAAACAATCCTATGTGTCTGCATCAACTGCTGAGGCTGATACGTTGTTGTTGCAAGTTGCTTTGCTCAAGTGCTTTGGATTCAAAATCAGATGTTGGACTATGGATTTAAGTTCAAGGAGACTCCTATCCACATACACAACAATAGTGCTATCTCGATCACTGAGAACCCTGTGCAGCACTCAATGACCAAACACATCAATATCAGGTATCATTTAATAAGAGATAACTATGAAAAGGGATTAATTAAACTAGTCAGTTCATACAGATGAACAATATGCTGATCTGTTTACAAAAGCTTTTGATGAACAGAGATTTAAATATCTAATAACAGCTATTGGGATGATTAACTTTGAGTAGATCTTTTCTTAAAACTAATTCTAATTATTTCTTAAAATATGTGTGTCCTAAGTTGTCTAGTTCATCACTTTCATAAGCTCATGTTTTCTTTGGATATAAAATTTTTTTAAGACTTTCCTTAGATTTTTGAAAATTTTCTGATCCTTCGGAAGATATACTTTTATCTTCGGAAGAAAATCATGTCTTCAAAATAAATAACTGTCTAAGAAATTTTACCTTCGGAAGAAGTCTAACTCTATCTTCCGAAGCTTAAAACCTTGTCTCAGACACTTATTTGTTTTTAAGAACTTTTTCCTTCCGAAGCAAATTTAACTCTCGGAAGCTTTGTTGTTTCATATACAAAGCATTCAAGTGTTTATTTCTCTTCCGAAGCAAAATTTTCAAGACTCTCAGGAAAATCTTCCGAAGTCATTTTAGCTTCGGAAGCTTTTTCATTAAAACTTCCGAAGATAATTTACCTTCGGAAGCTTTTCGAATTCCAAGAAAACTACTTTTTGAGCAAAAGTAAACTACTTTTTCAGAGGTGGGACCGACTTTCGGATTTCAAAGTTTATCCTCTTTCATTAACTTTGGTTCAAATCCCTTTTCACATAAATACCCAACGGTTCCCCCTCTTCCTCACTATCTTCTTCAATTCCACTATTCCTCAAACCTAATTCCCAAAACCGTCTTTGCTTTCTACCTTTCTTTAACCTTAAGCTTCTCAAATGGCCAACCTTAACCGCAGAAACAATCCAGATTTCTCCATGCAACTTCACAGGCAACACAACCAGGTTGCTCTGTTAAGCTCTAAGAAAGATGAAAATTTCTCACAGATTTGCTAATTCTTAACTCTATCAAATTATTTCACCTCCCTAACCATTGATCCTACTCTGTATGAGGATCATCTGCTTGAATTCTGGAAGACCTGCCAAGAGGTCATTATGGATGGGGAGAAGGCATTGTCTGCCACAGTGCAAGGGAGGACAATCTTCATCACTCCGGCCATCATCAACTATCATTTGCAGCTGGATGATGAAGAAGGTGAGTTGTCCATCCCAAAGGAAGCTGTCAATCATTCCTTTGAGCAGATGGGCTATGAGGGAGATTTCTCTGTAAAGACCTTCAGGAAAGGGAAGGTCTCATCCTAGTGGAAATACCTACTCCATGTGGTTATCCACAGCTTGTCAAACAAGCATGGAGGGTGGGACCAGATTCCTGAGGATCTCTCCTTCATAGTGCATGGAATGGTTCAAGGGGTCAAGTTCAGGTACTCTTAATTTGTTTATACCAATTTACTTGCAAACTTGGACTCCTTAGAGTATTACATGTTTCCTAGATATGTTCAACATATTCTCAACTGTGAATTGGGCTCACAGTTGAGGGAAACAGGTAATATTCTTAAATTGGGACAGATGAAGCCCGGCATCTTTAAAATCATGAAGAAGCCAACTGTAGGCTTCTCAGGGGTAGAAATAGCCCTTGTCCCCAAAATGTTAGAGCTCATTGCTCAAGGTGACAACCTAGCAACACAAGCTAGTGTTGAACCCACACCTTCTACTTCTTTACCACTAAAAAGGCCTCAAATAACCCTCACCTACCAAAGAAAATCCAAACGAACCCATGCTCAAGCTATTGAGTATGTGCAGGTCCCCATATACTCACCTTTATAGGAGGAAGTGGACACTAGAGCTCCCACTTCCCCTGAGGAGCAAACCACTCCCATCTCTTCAACTATTAGGGATGAGGTTCCTCATGCTCACCTAGATGAGCTCACAAGCCCAACAGCCTTAAGCCTTCACTCTGAGTCTCAACACTCAAGTGAACAACCTTCAGGGGACAGTTACCATCCCCAGCCTTTAGATCTAAATCAACCCATTCCAAACCTATTCTTCTATACTGATGAAGACTTAGGATTCAGTGAGTACCATGAGTCTCTCTTCTCTTCCCCTACTCAAAGAGAGATGAGTACTGAGTCTCCTCAGTCTAGCCCACATCAGTCACCTGTAACTGAGGTGGACACTTCTGAACCTGTTCAGGATGTCCATATGGAAGAGGCTCTCACTCCTGCAAGTGATTACATCATTAAGACCTCAACCATGGCAACTCAGCCCACTGACATCTCAATTGAGATTGCTAGTGAGCAGAGGAAAACCAGCAGCCAAGAACCTCAAGCTGGTGGTGAGAGAGAGGACTTTGGTCCAATCATCTCATCCCCCAATGATTCTTCTGATGAAGAAGAGGGAATTTGAGACTAAAGGTGCAAAAACTGTCTAAAACATGCACTTACCTAGTCTCAAAGGTCAGTCACCTTGAATCTCAGGTGACTACCTTACAAAACAGGGTCAATGATCAGCAACTTCAGATTTCATATCTTAAGGAAAAACTAGCTGGGAGACCTTTAAGAAGAGCTCAACCAGGAACACAAGAACCTGTGGATGCGATTGATTTATCCTCCAGCTCACCTATGCAAGTGGGTGATGCTACCAAAAAGGGGGAGAAAGTCATTGCAGCCACAGAACCTGAGAGTTCTTCACAGAGAATGGACATAGAGGACTCACCATCCTCACTTGCAATTGTGCATTCTCAGCAACTTCCTCAAGTTCACATAAATATGGACTCTATAGACTCTATCATCAGGAGTCTCTTTGAGGAAGGTATTCCAAGGGCTGTGTCATCTCCACCTCAAGGAACTTCAAACTATATCATAAGGTGGAGGTATGATGCTGATAGAAGAGCCCTTATTCTTCATAGAGTTCAAGGGCAACAAGAAGTATTTGACTTTCAAAGCTTGAACTTCTATGAAAGTTTGGATCTAGTCAATATGCCACTTGTCAATCCAAGCAACTCAAGACAGGCTGACAGATTGGCTCAAAGAATCCAAGACAGGATCACTACAGAGTTCAGCTTAAGAAGGAGACTTAGGCAATCAGGCAATGTCATCGGTCAACTGGATGTTGAGGTGGACCCTAAGATTAGTTTCATAGGGGAAACCTTGACTGAAGGCCCAGTGGCAGAACCTGAGACCCCTATCTTATCATCATCAACTGCTGCAGAGATTCACACTTCCTTTGAGACACCTGCTGATGAAGGTGTTTCTCAGCCTCTCTCTAGCCAGAGCATGGATGCTACACCAAGCAATGAAGACCAAACCTCTATCCACCTTGAGTCACAAAGGTCTGTGGGTGACAAAAGGAAAAGGATTTTGACTCCTGAGGAAATTGAGGAGGAAGAGAGAGAGAGAGGAAAAGGAAGCTAAGGGGAGAAAGTTCCTCTAGGTCTTCAGGCTTTATGCAAGCTGCAATCAGGGCTGCCCCCAGACCAAATACTCAAGATGATGAGTTGAGGGCAGTCAAGATTACTTACCTGCAGACCAGGAACTATGACATTGATGAAATCATTTCTCTCCCCTTAGAACAACTAAATGAACTGGCTGACATGAAAGTGTCAAGAGAGATGAAAGAGAAAGAGGATGCAAGGTTACTTCTCCAATTCAAAGAGGAGAAGAGACAGAAAAGACTCTACAAGCATGCTCCTACTCTCTCCCCAGTTCAAGAAAGCCCTGTACAAGAAGATGTTGTTCAACAAGAACCTCAGGTAGACAAAGAAGAAGATAGGATCAAAATGATCAACTACCTGAGCGCCATAGGCTTCTATCAAGCAGATGCACTTCTTCCCTTATCCTATGACTTTGTTGAGTTTGAGTACTGAAAACAACTTGAGCTTGAGTTAGTCAAGGAGAGAAAGACAACTAAGAAGAAGCTAAGGGAAGAAGCTGCAAAGTCAAGAGCCATCATCCAAAAGAGTATGAAGAAGTCTGCTGACAGACAAAGGATGATGAGCTTCTTGAAGCTATATGGATTCTCCGGAAGGAGACTTGGCCCTATGTCTCTATCCACAATGGATGAGCATATAAGGGTAATCAAGCAGAAGAATAAGAGTGGTGAACTGATTGACTTACACTCTCTTCCAAGTCAAGTCCCACCTGAAGTGGAGGTTAAGGTTGAACAACCTGAGACAACACAACCTGGACCTCCTACTGAGCCTTAGCAAGCTTCATCTTCTGATCCACAGCAGGGTCAAACTCCCTCTACTTCTGAACCTGTGAGGGAGGAACACCCAACAGAGAAAGACAAGGATGATCAACAAGGTGCTACAGACCAGTCTTCTCAGTTAAAGTCATCTAAGAGGAAAAAAAGGATGGCTTCTAAACCAAAGTCTAAGAAGAAGAAGCCTAAATCATCTACCTCTACACCTCAGGCTGAGTTAGATCAACCTGAGGAAGTGCATGAAGAGGCAGCCCAATCAACTCCAATGCAAGTGGCTCCTCTTGCAGCTGAGACACCCATCTTATCCTGGACCTTCTCTACCAATCCAGAAAGATGGCATGTAATCAGAGATCAAGGTGTTGAGAATGTCTATACATGGCAAGACATAATCAACTTACCTCTGCATGATCTCTTTGAGATGAGAAGATACTATGAAAGTCTGAATGATCCTGACCATCTAATGAAGAAGGGTATGGTCATGATTGTGCTGAAGACTACTAACATCTGAAGATCTTCTAAATGTTTTGGTAGCATCAGCCTAGGGGGAGTTTGTAAGGATTCCTTTAAGTCTGATGCAAACCAAAACATCCAAAGTCTCTCTGCAAGTAATGCACTAAGTACTGAAGAAGAATTGCTTCGGAAGTTTTACACCATGCACTAGAAATATTCTAAGTGTAAAATCTTCTGAAGCCAAGACCAATATCTTCCGAAGCCAAATATGAAGTCTTCCGAAGCCTCAGAGACAAAGTCTACCGAAGCTTCATCCTATGAAGACAGATTTCTTCCGAAGACTTTTAGTAACGTGCTTTATCTGATGTACTGTTCCATAAAGCTGGACACCTTTCCGCTGCATCTCTGTAAAGTCACCATCTTTCATGAGTTGGTGAAAAGGTCCATGCTTTTGGTAACTGTACATTGAGGTCTTGAGTCTGTAACCTTCTACTTTATGTACTTTATCCTTTTTGTAATAGATAAGGATGTAAGCTATGTCATGTCATAGTCACAAGGTCAAAAGACAGATATGCCTTTTGATTCTACAATTGATTTTGTTTGTGTCTAGTCAATTGTATCCAGCTGGCTTTCAAAGTATAGCCGGCTGTAGGTTGTAGTATAAGTATTCCTTGTTCTAGTATCTTTCTTTATGCTTTGCAACACTTGTAATAGAACTTGAGAAAGCAATATACTGCATCCTTGAAACCCAAATCTCTTGTTCTGTCTCTTTATTATTACTTGTGTTCTTTGTATCATTATCTTGGTTAATCCAGTTTACTGTTTGATCAAGTTTGGTTAATCTCCTCTTTGTGTTGTTGTGTTGTAATTGTTAAGCCCTTAACCGGTCCTGCAATCAGTTCCTCAACAACTCCACAGGTTTATGCAATTGGTAACCGAGATGAACATCTTGGAATTAAACTATACCAATGAGGATTTAAAGATGCTCCACACTTTGCCTGAAAGTTGGAAGCAAACTGTATCCATGTTCAAGAACACCCTTGATCTAAAAACCATTGGTTTAGATACATTGGTGGCAAAAGTAGAAGCTCATGAAATGGATGAAAAATCAAAAAACAAGAGTGTGAGAACACATGTCACTCCTTATCAATTTAAAGAAACTAAAAGTGCTGGAAGTGCTTTTATTTCTATCCATGATGATGACAACTCTTGTACTTTGAGTGAAGACGAGGAAGAAGTTAGTTTCTATGCATCAAAGCCTTCAAAAACATCATCTCAAAGTAAGTCAGCAAAAGAGAAAGGGAGATCTGATGAAAGGAAAGATTCATCTGCATCATCAGCAAAGTCTTCCTCTAACAACAATCAAGCAGAGCCCATCACTATGATTTTGGACCCTGAAGAACAAAAAGCAGCACTTGCAGCTTTCAGCTCAAGCTTTCAAGCTTATTTAGGCAGCACTTTAACACCTGCAAACATCTGCCAACAAGATCTAGAAGAACTTCATCCAGATGAAGTAGAGGAAATGGATCTTTAGTGGCAAATAGCAATGATTGCATACAGAACCAAGCAGTACCTAAGAAGAAACAAAAACTTGGCTGCAGCTTGTAAAACAACCAAAATTGGTGTTGATAAATCAAAGGTGTGATGTTTCAAATGCAATCTCTATGGACACTTCTCAAGGGAGTGCAATCAACAATCAACTCCTGACATGAGGTAAAATCAGCAACATCATCAACATCAGTCTCCTCAATCTCATCAACCAATAACATCTCAAAGATCCTTCAGACAACCTCAGCTAACCAACTCATCCTCACCAGCTACAAGCTCATTAGCAGAGCATATTAACTTAAAAAAAACTGGGCTGATAATTTTACAAGATAAAACATGTGACTGGAGCATGTATGAGAAGGTGTTGGAATAGAATCAAGCTTTAATGGACAACATGGAGAACAAAGTCCCACCTATGGCCAGAGAGGTAAGAGATAGATTGTGTTCATCAATGTGTGTTGAGGAAGTTGAAAGATATAGAGTCCATGCTTAACAACTAGCAAATAAAGTAACAGAAACAATGGTTTTAAATGAATCTCATATAAGAGAACATAAACTATATCAAATCAAAATCAACTCTTTGCAAAAAGATTTAGACAAACTTGTTTCTGAAAACTATAACTTAAAAGCCCAAGTTGAGCATCTGACCACTTCCTTAACAAAATCCATGTCTGATCATGCATCAACTGAAGTGAAACTTCAGAAGTTTTAACTATCATCTCAGCAATATGAAAAATTATTAAATTCTCATATTGAATCAAAGAAAAAGTATGGGTTGGGATACAATGTTGTTGCACCCCCTCTAAATGATAATTACACACCTTTACATGAGACAATGACAAACAGTTTGTCAATTCATTTTGTGCCATGCACCAACTTTGAAACAATACCTAATCAATTGGTAAATGAAAATGATTCAGAGTTAAGTGAAGCTGTGTCTTTTGAATCACAACAAGTCAAACAAAATGACTCAAAATTTGACTATGATGATTGTGATGACTTGGATGATTTTGATGAACATGTTGAGAAAAGTGTGGATGAATTGGATATTGGTAAGAATGTCACATTTGAACCAACCATCCCCAAAGTACTTGAAGAAACCAAGCTGCCTTATCCACCTAAGCAAAGAAATATGTTGAAAACAATCTACAAGAGGATAGCTCAGCTGAATGAAGGACTTCATGAACTTAACAAACAACAAAAATCATCAACTGAAGAGGGTGTGAAGTTCACATCTGCAGAAGAAATAAAAATCTATTCCGCAGAAGAAGGAAAGAAGAAAATGTTGATCGTTCATCCGTAGCAGATCTCTAGAAGAAGAAGAAAAATGTTGATCATTCATCCATAACTGATCTCCGAAAGAAGAAAAATGTTGATTAATCATCATCCATAGCAGATCTCCAGAAGCAAAAATCTATTGAATCAGTGGAAGATCAGCGAAAGCAAAATACAACAATCATCAAGAAAACCAAACAATAAAAGATTATTAATCCTAAGCAACATAAGTTACTTTTGCTAAACAAGAACCCTTTGATATCATGTCGGGAAAGCAAGGATTCATCAGCTGCCAAGTTTGAGAAAGAATTGGCTGAAAAGAAAAGAAAGAAGAAGGTGATTGCCCACTAAATTAAGGAAGAAGAAAATTATTGTAAATGGTGTGACATGAAAAATCACACCACTAAAGATTGTTACTTCAGCAGCTATTGCTCCATTTGCAATATGAACAATCACATGACTTCTGATTTTTAATTCAACAAACATTATGCAATTTGTAACAAAAATAATCATTCCACTTAGGAATGTTATTTTAACAAAAAGAACAAAACAAAGAGCACAAAGAAGCAGCAATCTGAGAAGGCTGAATCAGACTCTCAATCAAGTGATAGTCCAGAAGATTCAAAGCCAAAGAAGAAACAGTAAAAACAAAAGCTGCCAATAATAAAGAAGCAACCATCTGCTGATGGTAAACCTTTGAAGAAGAAAGAAAAATCACATAGTCAACTCAAAACACCTCACAAAAAGGTAGAAAAGAAAGCCAATACTGATGACACCTTCTTTGATCATTTTGAGAAGGGTACTCAAATACCACAATCAAAATCAAAGGATGGTGAAACTTTCTTCAATCAGGGATCATCTTCAAAATCAAAGCAGCAACTAAACAAAGAAAAAGTGGAAGAAGAATGGATCCAGAAACAAGAACAAAGTTCCACAAGCTCATCTTCAACAGAATCATCCTCACCACAAACAAAATATAATGAATCAATTGAGTTTAAAATAAACACTAAAACATCAAGACTCATTCATGAGGGAGTAACAATTTTAGATACTAGTAGTAAACCCAAGATCATTAAGGCTTGGGTTCCTCATTCTAATTGATTTCTTTATATATGTAGGAACAAGCATGGATAGCTGACAACAAGTGGTATGTTGACAGTGGTTGTTCCAAGCATATGACAGGAAACTGTTCTCTACTTCATGATTTTAAACATAAAAATGCCTCCTATGTGGCATTTGGTGGGGATAAGAAGGGAGGTAAAATTTTTGGTGAAGGAATGGTAACTAATAGTGTACTCAAGTTTGAGAAAGTAAATTATTCTGAAAATCTATAATACAATTTACTGAGTGTATCTCAAATTTATGATCAAAATTATACCACTTTGTTTGTTAACACTAATTGTTACATTCTTAAGCCAGGTTTTTCCATTTCAGATGACTAGATCCTTCTTAAAGCATCAAGAAAAGGAAACACATTTGTTTTGGATATGAACAATACTGCACTCACAAGCAATGAAACATGCCTGTTGTCTAAGTCATCAAAAGAGGAATCTCAATTGTGGCATAGAAGGCTTGTTCACTCCAACATGAAGAACATGAACAAATTGGTGAAAAATGACCTCGTCATTGGACTTCCAAACAGAGAATTTTATTTCTCAAACCATTGTTCTTCATGTTATAAAGGAAAAAACATAGAGTGTCACATAAATCCAAATTAATCAACACAAACTCAACACCACTCAAATTGCTTCACATTGATCTATTTGGTCCATCCAATGTCATGAGCATTGGCAAAAGGCAATATTGTTTGGTGATTGTAGATGATTCCACTAGATTCACATGTGTCTTTTTCTTAAAACATAAAAGTGAAACATCAGAAACATTAATGGAGTTTATCACTAAGATTGAAAATCAACTTGATTCGACAGTCAAAATCTTAAGAAGTGATAATGGGTCTAAATTTGTTAATCATTTTTTAGATTCCTTTTGTAGGATTAAAGGCATTGCAAGGCAATTCAGTGCACCAAGAACTCCTCAACAAAATGGAGTTGCTGAAAGAAGAAACATAACTCTCATTGAAGCAGCAAGGACAATGCTAGCTGATTCACACTTGCCAATTACATTTTGGGCTGAAGCAGTGAACACAGCATGCAATGTTCAAAACATGACATTAATTGTCAAAGAACATAACAAAACACCATATGAGCTCTTATTTAAAAGAAAACCTTTCATAGGATATCTTAGAGCCTTTGTTTGTCATGTGTCCATTTTAAATACAAAAGAACAATTAGAGAAGTTTTCTGAAAAAGCCTATGATGGTTTCTTTGTTGGATACTCCTCAACATCTAAATCATATAGAGTTTACATTCCACACAAAACATTATGGAAGAAACACCTAATGTCTCATTTGATGAATCCTTATTTCCAAAATCTGTTAAAGGATCATCATGGCTTTTTGATATAGATGCACTCACAAACTCATTTAACTTTAGTTATTGAATACTGCATGTTCTACAGATACATGCTATCCTTGTGTTCCTCCAAACATGAATGAAGTGTCATTATCTGCTTATCCTCCAAGAATTCAGACACACACTTCAAGTGTTGTTGATCATGGCACTTCATCTCATCCAAACATTATGGAACAAGATCAGTCAAACAGTTCAACATCCTCAGATGAAAACACAGCATCAGCAGCAGCCAACTCTGCATCCGTAGATGTTTGTCCTACATCCGGAGATATGGACATTGCATCATCAGATGTTCCATTCACACCAGTGGATATTCCATGCTCTGGAGATGCTTTCGATACATTCCAAAGAAGTTATGTTAGCAGATCAACAAACATCATCCATAGATGTTCCATACCTCCTGCGGATGTTCAAAACACATCCGTAGATGTTCTTGCGGAAGTAGTTCACAATGCCGCTGATACACAAACTCATGAGGAGGGATATCATTCAGCTTCAGAGGATCAAAATGATGAAGAACTTGACTACTTTGTTGATTCTTCATCTCAACTGGATCCTCTCCATCAATGAATATGACTAACTTGTAATCATCCATTCCAGTTGCATCTATTCCAACAACAAGAATTCATATCATCCAATAGAAAATATTATTGGTTATCTTAATGATAGAACCACAAGAAGTCAAGGGGGAGCTGCCAAGATTTGTCTCTTCACTTGTTTACTTTCACAAGTGGTTCATCCTAATATCACAGCTGCATTAAAGGATAACCGCTGGATTGAAGCTATACAAGAAGATCTTTAACAATTCAGAAAGCAGAAAGTCTGGAATCTAGTTTATCTTCCTGAAGGCCAATATCCAATTGGCACAAGGTGGCTATTCAAGAACAAACTAGATGATAGAGGTATTATTGTGAGAAACAAAGCAAGGCTGATAGCACAAGATATACTCAAGAAGAAGGAACAGATTATGATGAAGTCTTTGCACCAGTTGCAAGAATTGAAGCCATAAGAGTATTTCTAGCCTATGCTTCATATAAGAAGTTCACAGTTTACCAAATGGATGTATTATATGGGAAAATTGATGAAGAGGTATATGTTGCTCAACCTCCAGGTTTTGAGGATCCTGATTACCCACACAGGGTATACAAGCTTGACAAAGCTTTGTATGGTCTTCATTAGGCTCCAAGAAAGTGCTATGAAATATTATCATCTTTCTTACTCAAGCATGGATATAAAACGGGAAAAATAGATCAGACTCTCTTTCTTAAACAAGAACATCAAGATCTCTTAATTGTCCAAATTTATGTAGATGACATTATCTTTGGATCAACAAACAAGAGATTGTGTGAAAGCTTTAAAGGGTTAATAAAATTTGAATTTCAGATGAGTTCAATAGGAGAATTTTCATGGCTTACAAGTTCGTCAGAAAGAAGATGGCATCTTCATTAGTCAAGAGAAGTATATTCATCAAATCTTGAAGAAGTAGGATCTTGCCGATACTTCTTTATGCAAAACACCAGCATCAACAATTGACAAGATTGTACCTGATCCTACAGGAAAATCAATTGATCAAAGACCGTATAGATCAATGATAGGGTCCCTAATATATTTAACTGCCAGCAGACCTGACATAATGTTTGTTGTGTGTGTTCGTGCTAGGTACCAATCAGATCCTAAAGAGTCCCATCTGAATGCTATTAAGAGTATCCTTAGATATCTCAAAGGGAAACCATCACCTGGTCTTTAGTATCCCGAAGATGGAGATTTCAACCTCTACTCATACTCAAATAGTGACTTTGGAGGATCCAACAACAATAGAAAATCCACAACTGGTGGATGTCAATTCATAGGACCAAGACTTGTTTCTTGGCAGTGCAAAAAGCAAACAAATATATCTGTATCCACAGCTGAGTACATAGCTACTTCAGCTAGTTGCTCTCAAGTTCTTTGGTTGTAAAACCAATTACTTGATTATGGTTACAGTTTCCTTCAAACACCAATTCATATTGATAATTCAGCTACTATGTTCATCATTGCTAATCTAGTGCAACATAGTAAAACAAAACATATTGAAATCAAATATCATTTTTTGAGAGATTGCTCAAAAAAAAGGTTAATTAAGTTAGTCAAAGTGGATACAACAAATCAGCTTGATGATTTATTCACTAAAGCCTTTGATTCAGTTAGATTAATTTTCTAATTGAGTCCTTGGGTATGATCAACTTAGCTTAATCAACATCATCAAAAAAAGCATTTGTCTGTCCTTGTATATATTTTCAAATCTAAAATCCAAAAAAAACATACATAAAATCATATAAAACTACAAAAATATCGTCCTAGTTAGTTTGATTTCCTGTTCAGCATATCATAACTGGGAAATGATAGTACACTATGTCTTTGCTTCTTGCCTGGCTTTTAACTTTCATTAATGACTGATCAGAAGTGCTTTGATATATGGGTAGGTTCAGCTTGAGTGGAAAATACATTCAGTGCATGCAAAACATAATGAAAAAGTGACTGTTGTGGAAAATTCCATTTTAAGGATCAAGCAAGTAAGTCTTATCCTGATGTAGTCAACTCACTCACACAAGCACACTATGTAAAAACACTTATAACTTATTCTATCTTTGCAAATCATATTCCCTCTGTTTTGTGTAAACAAAGACCTGGTTTATAAACTCATTGGTATACATCGTTAACCAACTGGTGAATAGATTATGATCCTCATCATCCTTCTGTTTTGTGTAAACAAAGACATGGGTTAAAGGCACCTTTGTTTTATATAAGTAAAGACTGTTGACTTGATGATGATCATATCTCAGCTCTAAAAAGAATCCATTGTGATCACCTATATATTAATTTTAGAGCTTTTGCATACAAGCATCAATGAGCTTCAAATATGTTTCAAGATAGAATTTATAACTTAAAGTACATAGTTTCTAAGTGTGAAAAAGTGATGAATTGACTCACAAACAGAGGACAAACTCTAATGAGAATTGAATGTGGAGACCATGATTGTCTATCTTTAATAAAAATCAAAACATGATAAACAGCATACCTATATGAACATATACTCGTGCTTGAGTTTATGTGAGACATTATACTTGCAATCAGCACTAGATTCATGTCACATAACATCAAACAAATTAAAACAGAAAGATGCCTAGTGTAATAGTATGATCCTATTATATGTTTATTTATGCTTGTACATAGGTTTTTCTTCACTTTTGTTTAATTTAGTTTATTTATTTTTCAGTTCTGTTGAATAGACATGTGCCTTTCATGGTATTCTTCTACAAAAATTTATGATGAATGTATCACCTCATCATTAATCATAAATTTAGGGGGAGTAGTTAATACATTAAAGCTTGAAATCTGAATTGTCAAAACAATAGTCATATGAAGGAATTGGGACTTGAGCACTAAATTGGCTATAGAATACATGAGGTTTTTCAATTTATAACTTTTCTTGCACGAATTATCATATAAAAAAAGTCAACAAGGTCCAAAAGCAACAAATGGTTTTATCACTTGATAGAATCAGACAAACAAATAAGTTTCAAACTTCACATTTAGCAGAAGCTACAGTGCATTTTTCACTTAGCTACAGTGCATTTTTCTTATTCAGTAGAAGCTACAGTGCAAAATTTGGACTTCAAGTGCATTTTTCTCAATCAACATATGCTACAGTGCGAAGCTTTAAATTAGAAAATTTTGCCCATCCGTAGATTGGTAACCTACGGATGTGGTGATGTTTTAAAGTATAATACATTTCCATCGATTGGTAACATTTGGAAAGTTATACTCATCAAATTCAGTTCTTTCAAGGTAGGCATCCGCAGATGATCTACGGAAGAACTAGTATCTGCAGATTCAATAAAATTCCACGGAAGGGTAATAAGGAAAGAGGGCCCCACATCATTTAATAAATGAAATTAATTAGTCCAGGAAGTATAAATGATGTTTTTGACTTAAGTATTCATTATTCACTTTTACAGTACACTTTTTCAGACCTAAGAAATCGTTCACTAAAACATCACCTCTCTTTCCACCAACATTCAAATTACCCACATCAAAACATCAAAAAATACACTAAACTTGATCTTAGCTCTAATTTTGGATCATTGTTTTCAAGAAAAACATATCATAATCATCAATAATGAACTGTTTGATTCATTGTTATCATCAAAACTCTTCACATGCTTATGATTGATAACTTTGCTCTAAACTAATCTCTTTCATTTGTATGTACAGATGGCAAATCGATTTGCTAGAGAGCACAACGTATGTGCTTTTCTGAATGCCGGCGACCTTGTGTCTAACGAGTCGAGACATTATCCGCTACTTTAGAAGATCAAGGCTGTTCTATGCCCTGTCGGCGGAGCCTGTAATCTACAAACGGCATATTGTCGACATCTGGAACTCAGCTGAGATAGAAGAAGAATGAGAAAGTGAAGTGATATTTGTTGAGATTAAGAATGAACGGCTGAGGGTTGATGAATAAATTATCAGGAGAGTTCTTGAGCTGGGAGAACAAGAGGCATGTCACCCAGATGTTTTTGAAAATGAATACATTACGAAGATCTTCTATTTGATGGGTTATGATGGTGACTTTGACAATGGAGAAATCAAGAAAGGAAGACTGTGCAAGCCATATCGATTTCTATGTCACACTTATCTGAAATGTATTTCAAATAGGAAATCAGGTCTGGATAGGTTTTCAAGGCATATTTCTTCTGGAATCATTGGAATATTTGAAGGAAGGATCTAAAACTACTCAAAATACATCTTTGGAGGTTTATGTGACCAAATAAGAGTACAGAAAGCTGATAAGATGTTCTTGTTTCCAAGGTTCCTCCAACTGATCATTAATGTTGAATTGTCTGACATAGAAAGAGTAGGTGATGTCTTTGTACAAGCTCACTTGGGAAGATCTATATTAAACTAGATCAGTGGAAAGTATAAAGTTGAAGATATGCCCATGTTCGCACATGTGGTTAATCCTAATGCCAATTTTCCACAAGAGCTTGTGTATGAAAATCAACAAGACAGTTCTTCTGTTGCTATTGAACAAGCATCCCACTCTCCTCCTCAATCACCCATACATCACCATCATCGATCTCCACAAGTTCAATCACCTGCCAGTGAAAACACACATCCCATCTCTCCCATTCACCCACAATCACCAATTCATCAACAACCTCCATCACCATAAATTCAATCACCAGCAAATGATCATTCTTTGCCTATTTCTCCTACTCATTCCCAAGCATCAGTCCACTCTGGTGAGACTGAACAAGTATCACAAGCAAGTACTGTTCAACTATTAATCACCCAATCTCAAACCCCTATCAACTCTAATGACACTGAACCATTTTCACCCACCATTGATCTTCAACTCCAACATCAAGAACCAGTATTTCCAGCAGCTGAATCAAGCTCAAGCTCTGCAAGTGTAGTTCTTGCTGAAGAGATAAACCCTGAGGTAGAAGATAATACTGAGCTGGTTAAGAATGATGAAGTAGTTTTAGAAGAGGTTAATCAACCAGTTCAAGCTGTTCATGAAGAAGGTGAAGGTGAAGCAAATTATGTTGATGTCATTGCCTACCATAAAGATGACCTAAGTGATGATGACATTCTTGTGAATAAGAGTTACCTGGTGGCTGACTACAACAAGTTGACCACTAAATCAAACAAAATGCTTGAAAGAATAAGAGAGTTGAAGGGAATGATGAAAGAGAAGGAGGAGCTGTTGAGCAAACATGTATCTTCACTAAAAAGATTAAGAGAAGATGCTCAAACTAATAATGAAATGATTGACGCACTAAATGAGCTGGTTAAAGAGCTTAAAGAGTTTGTGAAGTATGAAAAGAAAGAAAGGGAGAATATATTGTTGGAACTAGACAAAGCAAATAACTCTCTGATTGAATAATCAATAATGCTAAAAAGAAAAGATGAATAATTAATGAGCTAAAGATGAAGGTTTGTGCACTTGAATCAAATGAAGCATCAACAAAAGTTACAAAAACATCAGCTGAGATTGAGAAACCACTCATTCAATACAGAAGAAAGAGAAAATATCTGGGGTGTTTCAAGAAAGAAGTGACTGAGATTGAAGACTCTCCCAAGAAAAAAAAGATTTCCTCCCCAGAACACACTCCTTCAGTGGATGTGTCCACTTTGAAGCCTATAACACATGCTGAAGTAGAGAATGATGCTGAATGGGAAGAGTTGACCAAGATGGACTCTCCAAAAGAACAAAAGAAGTCAAAAGGTGATGGCTTGCTGACTACTAAAGATATCTTGGAAGAGAGGCCAGAATCTACTATGTTCATGACTCTGATCAACCATGGCTTTCCATATGACTTGGTAGAAAGAATGAGTATGAATGAGATGAAGGATGTACTTAAAGATTTTGAGCTTGCAAGATTTTTGATCCCCAACTGCAAATATGAAACCTTCACAGCTTTTCAATCTATTCAAAAAACAAAGAAAGAGCTAGGTCACTGTGAGACAGCCAAACTCAGCAAATACAATATGACTTGTTGGTTGCAAGGTTACAATTACAAGATGCATGAGCTGAAAGAGAGATCAGTGGGTGAGCTGAGAAGAATGATGGAACATGTAATGAAGGTGGAATTGGAAACTGGAGTGAAATTTATTACTGAAGCTCCAAATCCTGCCTATGAACAACAAGCCAAAACTCCTGCTGAACTAGTAACTATTGAAAGCAAAGATCAATTCAAAGGAAAAGAAAAATTAATTAAAGAACCAAGAGAAGTAATACCAGACAAAGTATGGCCACTTGGTATAACAGTGAGAGAGATTACAGAGCAAACGTCAACACTGATTGAATTGTTTGATCATCTCACAACTCCCAATTCTGTTGAAGAAAACAGTATTATGGCCTAGAAATATGATCCAGACTAGGATTGTTCAGTCATTAAAAGAACATCTGGAAGGATTGAATACTTCCATTCATTAGAAACAATACTGTCTCTCCTTGACTGTGACATTAAAGATCTTCAAAGCTTAATCATTACTAACTATCCTATTAACCCAAGAGGAAGATATTTCTTAGTGGCAGTGGGGAAGTTAAAGAACAAGTTCAAATATGATGTGTTAAAAGAAGCCAGAGGAGAAGATTTGAACACAACTAAAGGAAACAAGTACAAAGAAGATCAAATCCAACTCCTCCTCATTGGTTGATGATGAATTCTTAAGGAGGGTTGGATACTCAAACAAAAAGACAGCATCCATCAGGAACATTGAAGGAAATCAGTATACATTTTTCATAACAGAGTGGGGATGTGTTGAGAAAACAAAAGAGATGGTGCTGTTAAGAAATGAAGAGAGAAAGAAAGCTCAATGTATAAGGATTTTTTATCTTGTGGAAATCAAGCTTCTCCATCCAAGTTACATGTCAAATCTTCATGATAAGTATTTTCCTAAGCTAATTGATAAGCGAGCACAAAATAATTTATGCTTATATGTGCACCTCATTCAAGTGATTGACAAATTACATGCAAAGGCTTATAAGAGAAGGAAGTACGAAGCAGGCCAGCTTATTGGAACCAAGATCAAAGAAGTGACTGAACTAAGAATCTCAGAGCAGGATGAACTAGAGATAGTTTACAATAACAGTGTTTTGGAAACCCTTACTACTGAGGAAGATGTTCTGGGGTTAAGTTTTGAAACATTAAGGATGATCTGCAAGATGGAAATCAAATACAAATATGATGATCAGAAGGCTGCAGTCTCCTACTTAAAACAACAAGATGGTTGCAAGAGTGAAAGAACTTTCAAGTCTGAAGAGCTGATTTCTACTAGCTAAGCCTAAGGGGAGTATTGTTAGATCTAGGAACAATAGGTCTAGATCCTTTTTATAGGCTTATCACTTTAATCAATCTCTTGTAATAAACTCTTATGAATCATTATCTTATTGTATGCATTATATGTATAGGTTAACCCATAATTATATTGATTTATTTGTGTGATTGCAGGTTTAACATCATACTTAGTCAATTCCATGAAATTGACTAAGTGTAATTTTTGTTCTTTCGCAGATAATATTCTTAAACAAAGTGCATCTGAGGATCTTCTGTGGAAGAACACTTTTCTACGGATGAAGTCAAGGGACCCCTACGGAAGACCAAAGATCTACGGATGAACAACTTGGATTCCAATGAAGTCCAAGTGAAGTCTACTACGGAAGGCAAAACTCCTACGGAAGACTAATGATCTACGAAAGACCAACACTTGCATGTACTTCACCAAGTACATCAAGTCAACAAGTCAATCACTGAGTGATGTCATAAAGTCAACTCATGTGGACGACTTTAACTCAGTGTCATATCATAACATTCTCTGAGTAACTTTCTTACCACTATAAGAAAGTTACTGATTCCAAGAGATTTACTGTTACCCTAACAGTAAATCCCTAGGCCTATAAATACAAGGCCTAGGCTCACACTTTAAAAGAGGGTGAATACCTAACAAGACATCGATCGAAACAATCAATCAATCACAAAACCTTAGCAGCTGCCACATCAATTACACCAAAATCATCAATAGAATCATAGCAAATATCATCATCAACAATTACTGTTTGATCTTTTGTAATCATTAATATGTTATTAATGAAATACTTTTGAATCAAATAATGTTCATTCATTTATTGCACTTAATTGTTCGGTTCTTCATTATTACTTTCTATTGCAATTGTTATTTCATATTCAATTAATTGAACAATGATTAGTGATAATTCTGCGATCATTATTCGAACTCAATCTAACACTAATAATTCCTGATTGCGATCCTTGGATTCACAATGATCAAAATTTTCAAAAATCTAAGAAATATCTTTTAAACTATTTTTCTTCCAGAGTAAACAAGGACCGAGTTAAAGTCGTCCGCAGGAGTTGACTTTATGACATCACTTAGTGATTGACTTGTTGACTTGATTTACTTGGTGAAGTACATGCAAGTGTTGGTCTTCCGTAGATCATTAGTCTGTATGCATATACAGATAGTGACAATGATCAAAATTTTCAAAAATCTAAGAAAATATCTTTTAAATTTTTTTTCTTCCAGAGTAAACAATGGCTTATTAAGGTGATAAAATAGATAACTTATGACACATAGGTTTTAGATAATATGAGTTAGTTTTAAGAAAATCTACTCAAAATTAATCATCCCAATAGCTGATACAAGATATTTTAATCTCTGTTCATCAAAAGCTTTGGTGAACAGATCAGCATATTGTTCATTTGTGTTAACTTTGTCCTTGAGTGTTGCATAGGATTCTCTGTAATATAGATAGCACTGTTGTTGTCTATGTGGATGGGAGTCTCTTTTAAGTTGAATCCATAGTCTAGCATCTGATTTTGAATCCAAAGCACTTGAGCACAGCAGCTTGCAGCAGCAATGTATTCAGGTTCAGCAGTTGATGCATATACACAGGATTGTTTCTTGCATTGCCTTAAGACTATCCTTCCACCAAGGAATAGACATCCCCCTGATGTAGACTTTGCAGTCATATTACAGCCACCATAGTCACTATATGTATATGCATACAGATTGAAGTCAGAATTCTTTGGAAACTAAAAGCCAAGTGTTGGAGCACCTTTGAGATATCTTAGAATTCTCTTGACAGCGACCAGGTGTGACATCTTGGGGTTGGCTTCATATCTTGCACAAATACATGTGGCAAACATGATATCAGGCATGCTAGCTGTGAGGTACATAAGAGACCCTATTATAGCCATGTGAAGATGTTCATCCACACACTCCCCGTCAAGATCAGGTCCAAGAGAGTGGTTTCTGGCTATGGGTGTCTTAGCAACCTTACAGTCAAGCATGTTGAATCTTGTAAGTATGTCTTGCACATACTTTGACTGACTTATAAAGATGCCACTATCAACTTGCTTCATTTGAATTCCTAGAAAGAAATTGAGTTCTCTCATTGCACTCATTTCAAATCTATTCTTCATCAGCTTCTCAAAGTTTTTGCAGAGCTTTGGATTGGTTGGCCCAAAGATAATGTCATCTACATATACTTGAACTAGCATTAATTCATTCCATGTTCCTTTGATGAAGAGAGTTCCATCTACAGTACCCCTTTTCTAGCCATGTTGACAGAGATACTAAGATAGAGTCTCATACCACTTCCTTGGAGCTTGGTGCAGCCCATAAAGAGCTTTATCAAGCTTGCAGGCATACTCAGGATGATCAGGATCTGCAAAGTCAGGTGGTTGCTTGACATACACCTCTACATCAATCACCCTATAGAGAAAAGCACATTTGATATAAAGATGGTAGACCTTGAAATCCTTGGATGCAGCAAAGGTTATATTCTGACAACTTCAAGTCTTCCCACAGGAGCAAAGACATCAATGTAGTCAATTTCTTCTTCTTGTGTGTATCCTTGGACAACTAGTCTAGCTTTATTCTTGATGACAAGTCCTCTATCATCTTGGGCAACTAGTCTAGCTTTGTTCTTGATGACAACTAGTCTAGCTTTGTTCTTGATGATAAAAGACTTGTCATCAAGAACAAGGCAAGACTAGTTGTCCAAGGATACACACAAGAAGAAGGAATTGACTACACAGATGTCTTTGCTCCTGTTGCAACACTTGAAGCTATTAGAATATTCTTAGCTTTTGTTGCATCCAAAGATTTCAAGGTCTACCAACTTGATGTCAAGTGTGCTTTTCTTTATGGTATGATTGATAAAGAGGTGTATGTCAAACAACCAGCTGGGTTTGCAGTTCCTGATCATCCTGATTATGTCTGAAGGCTTGTTAAAGCTTTTTATGCGCTGCACCAAGCACCAACGAAGTGGTATGAGACTCTATCTGAGTATCTCTGTCAGCATGGATATAAAAGGGGTACTATAGATGTAACTCTCTTCATCAAAGGAACAGGAAATGACTTAATGCTAGTACAAGTATATGTAGATGACATTATCTTCGGGTCAACTAATCCAAAGCTCTGCAAAGACTTTGAGACGTTGATGAAGGATTGATTTGAAATGAGTGCCATGGGGGAACTCAATTTCTTTCTAGGAATTCATGTGAAGCAAGTTGACAGTGGCATTTTCATAAGTCAGTCAAAGTATGTACAGGACATACTTAAATGATTCAACAAGACTGACTGTAGGGTTGCTAAGACACCCATAGCAAGAAACCACTCCCTTGGACCTGATCTTGAGGGGGAGTGTGTGGATGAACATCTCTACAGGGCTATGATTGGGTCTCTTATGTAACTCACAGCTAACAGGCCTGATATCATGTTTGCCACATGTATTTGTGCAAGATATCAAGTCAACCCCAAGATGTCACACCTAGTCACTGTCAAGAGAATTTTAAGATATCTCAAAGGTGCCTCAACACTTGGCCTTTTGTATCCAAAGAATTTTGACTTCAATCTGTATGCATATACAGATAGTGACTATGGTGGATGCAATATGACTGCAAAGTCTACACCAGGGGGATGTTAGTTCCTTGGTGGAAGGATAGTCTCATGGCAATGCAAGAAGCATCCTGTGTCTCCGTATCAACTACTGAAGCTGAATACATTGTTGCTGCAAGCTAGTGTGCTCAAGTGCTTTGGATTCAGAATCAGATGCTGGATTATGGATTCAACTTCATAGAGACTCCTATCCACATAGACAACAAAGTGTTATCTCTATCACAGAGAATCATGTGCAGCACTCAAGGACAAAACACATCAATATTAGGTATCATTTGATTAGAGATAACTTTGAAAAGGGATTAATCAAACTAGTCAAGGTTAACACAAATGAACAATATGCTGATCTGTTCACCAAAACTTTTGATGAGCAGAGATTTAAGTATTTTATATCAGCTATTGGGATGATTAACTTTGAGTAGCTTTCTTAAAACTTAATCGAATTATATCTAAAATTTGTGTGTCCTAAGTTGTCTATCTTTATCACCTTCATAAGCCCTTGTTTACTTGGAAGAAAAATCTTTTCAGAAGACATTCCTTAGATTCTTGAAAATTTTGATTTTTTATTCTTCGAAAGATATGTATTTACCTTCAAAAGAAATTTAAGTCTTCAAAACACACAACTACTTAAGAAAATATACCTTCGGAAGAAATTTTCAAAATATCTTCCGAAGCTTAACAATATTCCTAAGTACTTGTATGCTTTCAAGAACAATTTTCTTCCGAAAGCAATTAACTCTCGGAAGCTTAATTAAAACTTTCAAGTCTTACTCTCTTCCGAAGCAAAATTTTCTAAACTCTTTGGAATATCTTCCGAATTCATATTGGCTTCAGAAGCTTTTCATCAAAACTTCCAAAGTAAAATTACCTTCGAAAGATTTTAGACTTCCAAGAAGACTACTTTTTGGGCAAGAGAAAACTACTTTTCAGAGGTGGGACCGACATCCGGATTTCAAAGTTTATCCTCTTTCAATAACTTTGTCTGAGATCCATTTCATATATATACCCAATGGTTCCCCCTTCTTTCACTCTCTTCTTCATCTGCACTATTCCAAAACCTAAATTCACCCACAAACCTCCTTTGTTCTTCACTTTCTTCACCTTTAAGCTTTCTAAAATGGCCAACCCAAATCGCAGAAACGACCCTGATTTCTCCATGTAACTTCATAGGCAACATAATCAGGTTGCTTTGTTGAACTCTGAGAAAGATTCTAGTTTCTCAAAGGTTTGCTAATTTTGGCTTTATCCAACTACTTCACCTCCCTGACCATTGATCCTACTCTCTATGAGGATCATCTGCTTGAGTTCTAGAAGACCTGTCAAGAGGTCATAACGGATGGGGAGAAGGCACTATCTGCTACGGTGCAGGTGAGGACAATCTTCATCACTCTGACCATCATCAACACTCACCTTTAGCTGGATTATGAGGAAGGTGAATTGTCCTTTCCAAAGGAAGCTGTTAACCACTCCTTTCAGCAAATAGGCTATGAAAGAGATTTCTCTGTAAAGATCTTCAGGAGAGGGAAGGTCTCATCCCAGTAGAAGTACCTGCTTCATGTAGTCATCCACTGCTTGTCCAACAAGCATAGAGGGTGGGACCAGATTCTTGAGGATCTCTCTTTTATAGTGCATGGAATGGTTCAAAGGGTCAAGTTCAGGTACTCACATTTTGTCTATACAAATCTACTTGCAAACTTGGACTCCTTAAAGTATTACATGTTTCCTAGATATGTTTAATACATTCTCAACTGTGAACTGGGCTCACAGTATGAAGAAGCCAATTATGGGCTTCTTGGTTAGAAACATCCCTTGTCCCAAAAATGTTAGAGCTCAATGCTCAAGGTGACAACCTAGCAACACAAGCTAGTGTTGAACCCACACCTTCTACCTCTCAACCACCTAAACAGCCCCAAATCATCCTCACCTACCAAAGAAAATCCAAACGAACCCCAGCACTAGCTATTCAGCTTGTGCAGGCCCTCATATCATCACCTATACAGGAGGAACTGGACACTGGAGCTCTCCTGAGGAGCAAACCACTCCCGTCTTATCAAGAATCAGTGCTGAGGTTCCTCATGCTCATCCTGATGAGCTCATTAGCCCATCAGCCGTAAGCCTTCACTCTGAGTCTCACCACTCAAGTGAATAACCTTCATGGAAAAGATCCTCAGCCTCTAGATCTCAACCAACCTATTCCTAACCTTGAGTTCTATGATGATGAAGATATGGGATTCAGTAAGTATCATGAATCTCTCTACTCCTCTCCTACTCAAAGAGAGATGAGTGCTCCTGATTCTCCCATATCTAGCCCACGTCATCTACCCAACACTGAGGTGATTCTCCCTGAACCTGTTCAGGAGGTCCATATGGAAGAGGCTCTCATTACTGCAAGTGATTACATCATTTAGACCTCAACCATGGCAACTCAGCCCATTAACTTCAGTTGAAGCTGTCAGTGAGCAGGGGAAATTCAGCAGCCAAGAACATGATGTTGGTGGTGAGAGTGAAGACATTGGTCTAATTCTCTCATCCCCCAATGATTCTTCCAATGAAGATGAGGGGAACTTGAGACTAAAGGTGCAAAAACTGTCACAAACTTGCTCCTATCTAATCTCTAAGGTTAGTTACTTGGAATCTCAAGTGACTACCTTACAAAAATAGGGTCAATGATCAGCAACTTGAGATATCTTATCTCAAGGAACAACTAGTTGGGAGACCTTTAAGGAGAGCTCACCCAGGAACATAAGAACCTGTGGATGTGATTGACCTAACTCCTAGCTTACCTGTGCAAGAGGGTGATGCTTTAAAAAAGGGGGAGAAAGTCATAGCAATCACAGAACCTGGGAGTTCTTCACAGAGTATGGACATTAAGGACTCACCATCCTCACTTTCAATTGTCCATACTCAGCAACTTCCTCAAGTTCATATTGATGTGGACTCACTAGACTCTCTCATTTAGAGTCTCTTTGAGGAAGGTATTCTAAGGTCTATGTCATCCCCAACCCAAGGATCTTTAAACTACATTATTGGGTGGAGGTATGATGCTGATGAAAGAGCTCTCATACTTGAAAGAGTTCAAGGGCAACAAGAAGTCTTCAACTTTCAGACCTTGAACTACTATGAAGGTCTTGAACTTGTCAACATGCCACTTGTCAATCCAAGCCAATTTAGGCAAGCTGGCAGGCTGGATCCAAGGATTCAAGACAGGATTATTGAAGAGTTCAGCTCAAGAAGAAGACAAAGGCAATCAGGTAATGTCATTGGTCAACTAGATGTTGAGGCAGACCCTAAGATTAGCTTTAAAGGGAAAACCTTGACTGAAGGCCCAGTGATGAGCTAAGAGCCCTGTCACAACTACAACTACTTCAACAATCCATTCCCTTAGTGAAACACCTGCTGGTGAAGGTGTATCACAACCTCTCTCTAGCCAGAGCATGGAAGCTACTCCAAGCAATGAAGGTCAAAGCTCTCTCCACCTTGAGTCATAAAGGTCTGTTGGTGACAAAGGGAAAAGGATACTGACGCTTGAGGAGATTGAGGAGGAGAGAGAGAGAGAGAGAGAGAGAGGAAGAGGAAGCTAAGGGGAGAAAGTTCCACTGCTGGGTCTTCAGGCTTCATAGAAGCTGCGATCAGGGCTGCCCCCAGACCAAATACTTAAAATGATGAGTTAAATGCAGTCAGGATTACTTCTTACAGACAAGAAACTATGATATTGATAAAATCATTTCACTCCCCTTAGTAGAATTAAATGAACTGGCAGACATAGAAATGTCTAGAGAGAGGAAGGAAGCTGAGGATGCAAGGTTGTTCCTCCAAATCAAAGAAAGAAAGGAGAGAGAAAATACTATACAACCATGCTCCTACCCTCTCTCCAGTTCAAGAAAGCCATGTGCAAGAGACTGACAGGCAAAACAAGATCAACTACCTGAGTGCCACAGGTCTCTACCAGGCAACTGCACTTATTCCCCTGTCCTTTGAGTATATTGAGTTTGAGTACCTCAAACAACTTGAACTTCACGTACTCAAAGAACAAAATGCTACAAAGAGGAAGATGAGGGAAGAAGAAGCCAAGTCAAGAGCCATCATCCAGAAGAGTCAAAAGAAGTCTGCTGATAGGCAGAGGATGATGAGCTTCTTGAAGCTGTATGGATTCTCCGGAAGGAGACTTGGCCCAATGTCTCTATCCACCATGGATGAGCACATAAGGGTGATCAAGCAGAAGATTAAAAGAGGATAGCTCATTGACTTACACTCCCCACCAAGTCAAGCCCCTCAAGAAGTGGAGTTAAGGTAGAACCATTTGAGACAACACAACCTGTACCTCTTGTTGAACCTCAGCAAGCTTTATCTTCTAATCCATAGCAAGGTCAAACTCCCTCTCCTACTGAACCAGTGAGAGAGGTAGACCCAACTGAGAAAGACAATACTGAACAACAAGGTGCTGAAGGCCAATCTTCACAGCTGAAGAGTTTAAAGAGGAGGAAAAGGATGGCCTCTAAACCCAAGTCAAAGAAGAAGAAGAAGACAGGGTCATCCACCTCTAGACCTCAGGATGAATCAAAACATCCTGAGGAAGTGCAGCAAGAGGAAGCTCAAACAACTCTAATTCAAGCAGCTCCTCTTGCATCAGGAAGACCCATCTTGTCCTGGACTTACTCTACTAATCCAGAAAGTTGACATGTAATCAGAGATCAAGGTATTGAGGATGTCTACACATGGCAAGACATGTTCAATCTACCTCTGCATGATCTCTTTGAGATGAGAAGACCCTATGAGAGTCTGAGTGATCCTGACCATCTAATGAAGAAGGGTATGGTCATCATCATGATGAGGACTGTCAACATCTAAGGTCTTTAAATGTTTTGATAGCATCAGCCTAAGGGGAGTTTGTAATGTTTTATGTAAGGCTGATGCACCTAAAACATACAAAGTCTTTCCTGCATGCATGTACTGAAGTACTGAGTAGGAATGCTTCAGAAGTTTTACACCATGCACTAGAAAATATTCTAAGTGTAAAATCTTCTGAAGCCAAGACCAACATCTTATGAAGCCAAAGTGAAGTCTTCCGAAGCTTCAAAGACAAAGTCTTCCGAAGCCAAGAACTGAAGACAGATTTCTTCCGAAGACTTTTGAACACATGCTTTATCTGATGTACTTTTCTATAAAACTGGACCACTTTCCGCTGCAACTCTGTTGACTCACCAACTTTCACAAGTTGGTGAAAAGGTCCATGCTTTTGGTAGCTGTACATCGAGGTCTTGAGGCATATTGTCTTTTGACAACAAAATCAATGTAGAGTCAAAAGGCAGATTGTCTTTTGACAAGTGATTATGACATGTCATAGCTCACATCCTAATATATTACAAAAAAGATAAAATTACATAAAGTAAAAAGTTACAGGCACAAGACCTCGGTGTACAGTTACCAAAAGCATGGACCTTTTCACAAACTTATATAAGTTGGTGAGTCTTCATAGTTATAGTGGAAAGTGATCCAGTTTTATAGAAAAGTACATAAGATAAAGCATGTATAAAAAGTCTTCGGAAGAAATCTGTCTTCACTTCATTAGCTTCGTAAGACTTTGTCTTTGAAGTTTCGGAAGACTTCACTTTTGGCTTTGGAAGATATTGGTCTTGGCTTCGGAAACTTTCATACTTAGAATAATTATACTATAGAGTATGAAACTTCCGAAGCAACTTCTACTTTGCACTAAGTGCATGCATGCAGGAAAGACTTGGGTTGTTTTGGATGCATCAGCCTTTCATTAAACCTTAAAATTTTTATTAAGGAACAACTAATTACAAGAAAAAGTAAACAAAAAAACTTTTATATAAAAAAATTTTAAAAATAAAATAAAAACCATTTATAAAATATGATGATATGAAAACATGTTATTTAGATTTTATTTGAAACTAGAATTTAGCCCCCGGGTTACGGCAGGGGCTGGTCCCAATTAGTATCAGTGTCACACTGTCGTCAAAGAACACTAACACCGGAAAGCTCGTATTAAAAAAACTAAGTCGATGTTGGACCCCCACGTTGCGACGTGAACGTTAAACACGAAAATATAAACGCAACAACGTTAAACCAAACATGTACTTTATGATGTGTAACTCCCAAAATTTTGGACCAAAATGTAAATGAAAATTTTGTAAAAGATTAAAATATAGGGGAACAAAGTTGAAGGTAAAAAATTATAATGGTTAAATTGTAAAATATAAAAGTATTGAGTTTTAAATAAATCTAGTATTAAGCATTCTGCGTTACGGCGGGGGCGTAAAACCATACAAAGTAGCACCAATGTCACACCACTGTTAACAACCATTAACACCGGAGAAATAAAACCAAATGTAAAGTAGACGTAAAAACGTTGAACAACGCATTTGAAATCTAAAACATTAAAAATAATAACTAAGTCGATCTAGAACTCCATGTTACAACGGGATGTTAAATGGGAAAAAAATATGTGTAACAATGTTGAACCACACGTGTACATTACAACATGTTAACTCTCAAAATTTAGCTTGTGAATCAAAAAGTTTGTAAATATAAAAGTTATGTGAATCAAAGTTGAAAGTGAAAAATTATAGGGGATAAAATATAAAATATGTAAAAGTATTAGATTTAAAACAAAAAAACAAAAAAAAGAAAAAGAAATATACAATGTTTTATGCACGTAGTACAATAATTAATGCATTCACAAATTGAATATTAGTATTATTTAAATTTTATAAAATATATATAATTTGTTAAGTAACATTAAACTCCAACAAAAAAAAAACATTTATTGGTACCGGGAAAAGAAGATCAAACATTTACTGGTACTGCTAGGAGGAGTACCATTTCGTATATATTCATTTATTGATTATTGATACAACCTAACAAAAAGTCAGTACCGTTTCCATAAATGTTTCTCGACAAACTACAACTCGAGACAGCAACCAAATTCAGAAAATGGGGAAAAATACAAACTCCTTTCCAATTCAATAGATAAACTGAAATATATCCATACCATATTTCATCTTCTATAAACAGGTATAAAGATCTGTAGATTTGATATCCAGTTTAAATAAGTTAAAAGGCAATCTGATTTTTGGATTTCTTTTAATTCAACGACCATCAATTCCTTATTATTAATTATTATTGTTGTGTTTGTTTCTGTAGTTTCATACATGGGTGGTGGACCGATGTTGTTCCCGGAGTCTCCGGTGGTCGGAAATCTATGTGCCTTGGTTTTGTCGACCTGCTTAGCACTCTCTTTGCTCCGATTATTCGAAGAAACTGCAAAAAGAGGCCTTTTTGAGCAGGTATTATTTTCCTCGTATCAAAGTTAGAGTTAATTTCAATTTTCTTTTGTAAGGGTTCGACAAAAATAACTATTTTTTTAAAAGTTTAAAAACTATCAATTTACCTCCAAAATTTTAATATGTTGTTTTGTTTTCATTCCAAAAGTTTCATTATTTTGGATAAAAATGAAACAACTAATGAAACTTTGGATTGAAATTGAAATAAATTATAAAATTTTTGAAGTCAATTTGATGTTTTTAATCTTTTAAAAAGGAAAATGGTTATTTTTAACAAATCTCAAGAAGTAAAATGAAACTTAACTCTTACAGTTATTTGTCTTTGACTTTGACTTTGACTTTGACATGGGTTTAGTTTGATGTTTGCAACTGCATTCAGTCATTTTTGTTATGTATACAATTTTGATTCATAATCTATTTTGCAGTAGAGAATTGCTAGGTTTGATAAAATGTAGGTTGAGACATTTTGAATTCCAACCTTGTTAGTGTTAATGAGAAAGGGATGATGACCAATAAAGTAAAGCTTTTTTTCTTTCTCAATCAGAAACTAAACAGGAAGCTTGTGCATATAACCATTGGCCTGGCATTCATGTTGTGCTGGCCTCTCTTCAGGTAATTATTTTACTAAAAAAACAAAACTTTTGTCATTTCATGTGTAAATGTATAACGATCGCGTTATCCGCCTTACGTTACCATCCCAGTTCAGGTAGTGATGGGGCGCTCGTAGCAGCTCTTGTTCCTGGTGTCAATATAGTGAAAGTGCTTCTCATAGGTCTCGGAATATTGAAAGATGAGGCCACTGTGAGATCTATGAGCAGATATGGAGACTACAGGTTTTTCAACTAATCATATATCATATGAGCTCATTGAAAAAAAAATTTATCCATCTTTTAGGATGTCTTCAATTTAGAAGTAGCTACATTGATTACAGGTGGAAAGACCATGTTATTACAGTAACAATCTTTGAATGGAAAAGTTTAGTAGGTTGTATGCATTAGAAATATACTTTTGGTGCCTTCAAATCTTAGTTAGATTGCTCCCTCTTTTAGCTAAACTAATTAATTTGACCCGTTTAATATGAAGCACAACCCAAACTAATTAAGTGTATGGATCGATATTGCCACATCTAGGATCACAATATGAAAGACCCTGATGTAGTTTATGCTATGTACCACTGTACCAGGGAACTTCTTAGAGGTCCGTTGTACTATGCTTCTGCAATCACCTTTTGTTGCATGAGGTATTGGAGGACATCCCCAATTGCGATTGCTGCAATTTGCAATCTTTGCGCTGGAGATGGTAATGAAAAAAGCAAGGAAAAGAGGATCTATTTTTGTTTACTTGTTTCCCTTTTTTAAAAGCATAATGCTTTCAATTAATGGCTTTATTCTTGCTGTAGGTTTTGCGGACATTATTGGGAGGCGGTTTGGAAAGAAGAAGCTCCCTTATAACAATGATAAATCTTTTGCAGGGTCCATGGCCATGGCAATTGCTGGTTTCCTGTCATCTGTCGGGTAACTCGTTGTTTGTTTTTCATAGCACCTCGTGTTGCATAATACTAGTAACGTCGATTTCCTTACACAAGAGTCCTGTTTGTTCCATGATGCATTTTGGCTATTACGCTAATATTGCCATCAAATTTGTAGGAGTATGCATCTTTTTCTGTTTTTTATCTGGTCGAGGTAGTATAGTGTGTGTCTGGTGTGTTGCATAATTGGTATAAAACGAGAAACTAGAAGCAAGCATGGGTTAGAACAGTTAGTTTAGTAACCTCTTTTAAATTGGAAAACTTATACAACCCTCTAAACCTACTCCTAAATCTACACCAATGCCCTCCATGAAACCGTTATGACACACCTTGAAACCATTGGGCTATAGGGCACACACGCTTTGGTGGTTAGTTTGTTAATGTGTGTCAAAACATATTGGGTTATGCTGACCCACCAATAGTTAAGAAAACTATGTTGTTAAGAATTTAATTAAGTATAATAAAGAAAACTATGTCAAACATAACCCAATATGTTTTTGCCCTAGTTTAAATTCTTAATAGAGAGATTTAAGAATTTAAATACACTCAGGAATCATTTTCAACCCTGTTGACATATTTCCCTCTTAATTAAGTTAAAAAAATTTTACCTGTGTTATGTGTTGGATATAGTATACAATTGTCTGCTCTAGACTGTTAGATATTGATATTTTGTAACTTGATTGGTGTTCATCAACTTGAGACACTCATCTGTTGTAAACTTATGAAAAAATGTTGGTGATATGTATAGGTACATGTGTTATTATTCGATGTTTGGTTTTGTGGAGAGAAGTTTTGGCATGGTGGTCGGCTTCTTAATGGTGTCAGTTGCGAGTTCGTTGGTTGAGTCCCACCCGCTAAGCACCAAGTTTGATGATAATCTCACGGTGCCTCTTGCTTCATTGTTGATAGGAACATTGGTATTCTGGTAAGTGTAAATGGGATTTTGTTGCAAGGATAATTGTCGAAATAAACTTGGGTAGAATAATATTGGTCCACCTGAATCTGGTTTTAGTGCCATATCTATTTATGATTCGAACCAATTCTTATGATCCAGTCTGGTCTCGTGTGTGAGTGATTGTTTAAACATAAGTCTGTCAAAAGAATTTGTGGATACTACCTTTTAAGCTTCACTTATTTGTAAACATCAATTTCTAAATATTTTGTAAATCTACTGTATATAAGAAATTTAGTCCTGGGAGGATTGGGCCGGGTTAATAAATCATCTGTGTTAGGGTTAAAACAGGGTTGTGTCAAAGCGGATTATTTTTAAAGATAGTCAATATGATTTAGGCTAGTAAGAGTTCTGGCGAAGAAAAGAAAACATATTGACGTGTTGGAAAGAAGTACTAAATTATAGCACGAGACCATTGATGTATAAATGGTTGATGTAAAATAACATAACTTATAAAATTAAAAAAAAATGAAATTGTGTGACTGACTTGTATAAAGCAAATTGTAGGGTAATAAATACATTATTAACTTACCAAGGATAAGCCTGCGGGCATTGCGTTGCGCCACGTCTACGAAATTATATATGAGAAAACCAAAACTTTTTCGTAAAGTCAAACGCTACAACAATTATACATGTATGATATGTTTTGTGGACATATATGTCATTCAGTTGAAGTAGAATTGCAACTTCCATGTGCTTACATATGTATTAAATATCAAATTTTCTTTGAGCGAGTTTACTGTACCTATTGGTACAACTAGATCTGCATGGGGTACAATCATATTTTGTGATGGCGTCTTTATTTTGCTTACATGTCACTTACACCACTATTTAAATCACCCATCTCCTTCTCTTCGTTTCTCTCTCTCCTAACCATGACACCATAACAACTTAAGACTCGACCGCCCTCCCCCGCACCATCACAACTACCGACGGTAGACATGGGAAAAAATATCGGTTTGGGTTTCCACACCGGTTCGAAAACCTTTTTTTTTGGGTTCCGAAACCGGTTTGGCCCAAACCGGATTGGTTCCAAACCGGCCCGCCGAGCCGTAATCAGTTAGGGCGTTGGGATCATAAACAGGTTTATAATCCGTTAGTGTCCAAACCGGTTTTTATCATTTTCAAAAATAGAGCCATTGGGAGCCTTCATATAGCTTTTTTGGCATTTTTATCATCAATTTAACCTCCCTACACTACTATAAATGAGTTGTGAGTGTTTGGTTGAATTACAAGAATCAAAAACTCTCTCTACACTCTAAAAACTAAAAAACGCTCACTTTCTATTCACAACAATCAAAAACTCTCAACAATGGCTTTTTCTAGTACTCAATCTTTGGTTGGTTGTGATTAATATTCTCAAAATGTGGTTTTTTGGTGCAACTATATATTTGTGTGAGATGTCAACGTGTCCGAATAAGGCTCGTTGCAAATTATGTTTAATTTATTTTCAAATGATGCAAATTCTATTTGAAAAATCACATTCAATTAAAATATTACAAAGCTTTGAAAGGAGAACCGTCTCGAGGTCAAACTTCGATAACAAACGACATTAATTTATGGGCTTACAATATTGATGTGATTCGAGAGCAAATGACGCATTTTGTCATCCGAGAAAGCTTATCATTCAAGCACTTTGACAATGAACGTTTGACTCGGCTAATTCAACGAACTTTCCAATCACGATACACACATGTAAGTCGTGCTACACTTAGGTCATGTTTGATCCGTCTGACCACGCTTCTGACCACTGACTGGCTAACCCAGTCAGCCAGTCAGTGCGTTTGATGTAGCTGACCAGGACCTCTGACCCGGAAAGAAGGTCTGACCGAGTCCTCTTCTTCTTCCTATCTGACCAAAACTATTCCCCCTCTTCTCCACAACAAACCTCCCCTCCTCTTTTCCACAAACAATCGGCCGCCTCCACCCCCCCCCCCCCCCGGCCCGCCCCCCGCCGGCTGCCGCCTCCGTCGCGGCCCTGTCGCCCTTCCCCTGCCTCCGTCTCCCCCCAATGTCACCCTTCCCCTGCCTCTGTCGCGTCCCCTGCCGCCCTTCCCCTTCCCCCGTCGCGTCCTTTGCCGCCCTTCCCCTTGCCCCATCGCGTCCCCTGCCGCCCTTCCCCTTCCCCCGTCGCGTCCTCTGCCGCCCTTCCCCTTCCCCCGTCGCGCCCCTGCCGCCCTTCCCCTGCCTCCGTCGCGCCCCCTGCCGCCCTTCCCCTTCCCCCGTCGCGTCCCATGCCGCTCTTCCCCTTCCCCCGTCGCACCCTTACCGCCCTTCCCCTGCCCCTGTCGCGCCCCTGTTGGAGGTGAAAGAGGAGGTGAAGAAGATGGATGAAGATGAGATGTTTAGTGGTGATTTGGTTAAAGGTGATTTGCGGAGATGGTTTTTAAGTCAGTCAGATACCGAATCAAACAACCAAGTTTCAGTCAGACGCATACCCTCGGAACATCTTACTAGGTCAGCTTCTGACTCAGTCAGATCTTACTGAGTCAGTGTAATCAAACAGCCCCTTAGACAGATTCCTTAAAAATAAGGAAAAAAAAACTAAAAATAAATTAATGTCTTATTTTGAAAATTTACAAACCGTTGTTAACTTAACTAGTGAAGTTTGATTGAATCCTCACGGTTCACCGAACTAGTACACTTGTGTTACCGCCCATTGGGTTGAACCCAATTCGTGGCAAAGGATAAAACGTACCATTGCATTTGACTTGTTTGATAATCCTTACACCGATCAAAATATTTTTTATCTTATTAACACAGTTATTATAACATATAAATTGGAAAACAAAATCTTGTTAATATCTTTTGATAACGCTTCAAATAATACGCTTGCGATAGAACATCTAAAATTAAAATATAAACCTATTTTGTGATGGTGTGTTTTTTCATAGTCGATGTATTGCGCATATCATAAACTTAGCCGTTCAAAACGGCTTAAAAACTATTGAAGCAACAAAATATGATTTTAAAAGAATGATACGTGACATTTTTAGTAGTAACCAAAGATATAGTAGGTATCACAAGAATTGTATAGACGCAAATTTCAAATGTTTAGGTCCGAATTGGGGCGTACCTACAAGATGAAATTCGACTTTTAACATGTTTGAAAAGGCTATTGAGCAAAAAGAAGTTTAATAGCCCTTCATAATACTGTAGTGAGACGTGGAAAGGCTTCGACTTACTATCCATCGGGTTGGGCTATTATTAAAGAAATAAGCAAAACGCTTAATTTTTTTAAAACCGCAACTACTTATCTTTTTGGAGTTTATTTTCCAACAAGTCCATTAGTATTTCACCAAATTTACTTAATGAATATGATACTAATGTGTGAATATATATATTACTTTATTTTGAAAGTGTTTTTCATAAATTAGTTTTAAGATTTGAAAATTCCTAACTAAACTTCACACAAACGGAAAATGTACCGGTCGTGATATAGTAAAGCTGAGGTAAGTCCGGATATCGAACACTTGAGACACGTTTGGCGGCTTTCGTTACTAAACCTCTATCGATTTCTAATCTAATTAATTGGATTATTTTAAGTAATTAATAATAAACAAAATAAACAATTTAACTCAATTAATAATCTAAACACGACGGAAGAAATAAACAAATAAAGATTAATTCAAACTTGGAAACTTGAATACGATCAAATATGTGAAATAACTATCTAGACACGAATCCAACTAACATGTGATGACATAAAGGTAATAACTCGTAAGGCTATCTCTAAAAATACGGATCTAGGGTTAACTAGGTATGTTGCTCTTCCCTAAGAAAAACAAAGACACGTGTAAAACATTAGTAGGTTTATTAAAATGTCTAATGGAATATCACCCCTAGGTTTTCTATACATTATCTTTAAGATTATATTTTCTAAACTTAAGATAAAGGACAACTTATTAAATCCAATTAAATACCCTAAAATACTAACACTACGAATGAAAGACAAAACACGCTCTCGCTAAATCTAAACCTAACAAATAATGGGTAGGAGGTGTTAAGCAATATCTATCACCCCCTAGGTTCTAGATAAGGTGGTACATTGAAAAATACTATCAAATCACAACAAATGCTTCTAATATTATCTCTAATCAAAATCTAAAATTAAAAACACAAAGTAATTAATTTTAACGTACAAACCTAATCTAGATGTCACACAATCAATCTAGATAAAACATACACGAGCATGGCAATAAATTTCAAGCATAAAATAATACACACTTATATTTAATTGAGAGAATAATCAAGTTTTAAGATTAATAAACAAATATACGAAGTTAAAATTAATTATTTAATGAAAACATATTAGTTTTCAACCTAACCTAGGTAGTACTAAAAAGTTAGCTACTTATAACGTTTATAAACATTAAAACGCTAATAAATTGCAAACTTTAGTAACATTAATAGAATAATCAATGAGATAAAAAAAAATAATTTATAACAACCGAATGGCCTCCAATGCTTAAATGTTTTAATCCTTGCTCTCCATTCTTGTTCTCCACTTTAACATTGCTATCGTACTCCAAACTTCAAATTGAATAAAAAATTGATTCGTTTTCTTCCTCTCTTTTTTCTTATGTGCGCCGTCGCTTTCTTTCTTTTTACGCCGTTCCTCTTTTTAAAATAGAATTAGGGTCTCTCTCTATTTTCTCCGAATTGACACGTGTGGGCTTCCGATAAAATAAAAAATTGATACTTTGACAGTATAAAACGTGGCCCACTCCATTTGCTTTCTACATTTGAGTATTTTAATTCTCATCTCCTTGTGGGCTCTCAAAAGATTCAAAACAATATATGGATAAAATTAATAAAAGAGCTAGACCGAAAATAACTAACAGAAACAAAATAAGAAAATAGAAGCATTAATTATTCACGTTAGTAGTATGTGTAACATTTAACCTCCTTGAGATTTGTTTAGTTTTTCTTATCTGTTAAATTTGTTTTTGGTTTAGATCCATAGTTTTAATTATAAGATTAACTTTAAACAAAATAAATGTTCGTAAGATATATAACTAGTAATAGTATCCCGCGCTTCGCGGTGGGACACTTTATAATGTCCTATGTTTTTTCGATCATTTTAATTTGTTCTGAATAATTGCGCTCTCTCTCTCTCTCTCATATGTATTAGAAAATTCATAATACCTGAAAGTATATAATATAACCTTTTAATAGTTGTTTTATTTAAATTGGCTTGATTGATGAATTGATATCAAGGCGAAAACACAACTTGATTTAAAGATAGAATGGCTACCGCAATCCTTAGGTATGTTGCATCTAAAACACTAAAGATAAGCTTAATCATGTTTTGTAAGCTATAATATGATGAAGGATTATTCAAAAGAAAAATTAAATTTATCAAGGTATATCAAATTTAGCATGGACTTGTCAAAAGAGAGATGTCAAAACTCCAAAGGTTGATTTAATATAATATGATAAACTATAGTTCCCTCGATAAATAAATAAATAAGCAAAGAACTTAAAACCGGAACTAATAAGGTATTTTTACATTAATATCTAGGGGTGATCAAATCGGTAAACCTGGCTGATTTTGGCTATACCGCACCCGAACCCGACCTTGCACCTAAATTAAGACCGAATATCGTACCCTTAACATATTATTGGGAGTAAGGTTATATCGGTTTCGAGTCAAAGGGGATCGGGAAGCTACCGGAACCGACCATTACTACCAAGAAAGTTGAATCTCTACGGTTTCTGCAATAGATTTTTCTGCCAAATTTATCTAATTTGATATGAACTTTGTTGGGTGATCGGAAAGATGACCAGAAAATGCGAAGGTCCGTATCCAAAGCATATAATCGGTAAGTGCTAATTTCATATTCCTCTTCATTTCTTAATGTGTAGGCTTGTTTGAATTGCTGATTTCATAAGGTTATATTAATACAAAGTTGATGTTTGCTTCATGTATGGCCAATTCGAACTGATTGGTCCGATTGTGTTTTTTTTCTTGAGTCAAAGTTTTGACTTTTTATTATTAAACTGGGTTGTTTATAAATAGATTATTTAAACATGCTTAGATGTTCATCCAAGTGAAGGATACTTGGATTTGTCTATGTCCTTATGATTTACACTATAGTATTTGAACATGATTAGGGGCCAGTTTACGCAAGTTAGTGTAACATTTCGTATTTTTGTTAACTAAAAGTTAACTTTCGTTTATTCTTATAGGGTTCGTTGTTGACATTTATAAAACTTATGAATTACGCATGCTTATTTCTTAATTTGCTTTTAATTCATTAATTTGAAGATTAGTAATGTTAGGTATTAAATAAAATATAATAATAATAATAATAAAAAAATAATAGTAGATAGTAATAATAATAATAATAATAATAATAATAATAATAATAATAATAATAATAATAATAATAATAATAATAATAATAATAATAATAATAATAATGATAATAATAATAATAATAATAATAATAATAATAATAATAATAATAATAATAATAATAATAATAATAATAATAATAATAATAATAATAATAATAGTAATAATAAGAAAATAAATGACAAGTTATAAAAGTTAACAAGTTAGTTAAATATTAAACTTGAAGCTAATAAAGGGGTTGGTTTTGCCATTTTGGAAACTCTGAAAAGAAGTATTTGCATGAAATAATAAAATAAAAAGTACAGGGACCATTGTTGTAAATTAACAAAACTCAAATCTGTTTCCTCTCTCTCTCTCGTCTTTCCGACGGCCGGCCGGCGCAGCTTTGGCGCGGCGCCGGTGAACTCCAAAACATGGGGAAAAGTCACGGTTTCGACTCAATTTAATGCCAAACGACTCGGGAATACATTTAGAACTCGAACCCATGACCAATTGGACCATTACCTTCGACAATTAAGGGAATCGAACCGAAATTAATAACTCAATCGATTTATAACCGTTCAACGTATACCTTGTGATGAATAATCGAATTAAACGATCAGTAACGTTCTAATAATCGTTTCTAAACTTAATGCATCGTTTAATTGAACTTAAATCACCGGGTAATCAAGTTTTAGTAACCGAAACAATCGAATCATAGGTGGGATCCAACCGGTATCTCAGACTACGAATTGAATTCATTTAACAGAGGGGAAAGCGATCATTTGAGTTCTTTCAACTCTCTATGCACACAATTCGTGAAATACACACTCAAACAGTCAAAATCAAATCATGTTCATCGCAAGTCAACCGAAGAAAAGAATCAAGCCTAAACCTTCAATTCGAAAGTAATCAAGTAAGTTAAACTCATGAATAGGCTCGGCTATACATGGGGAACAAAAGCCCCATGATTTCAATCAATTACAGAATCGAATTGCACTTCGATTTGGGGTTTAAAGATTCTAGGGTTCATATGGGATTTGGGGGTTTTGTTTAAGTTGGTATTTAGGAAATGAAACCTGTGTTCTTACAGGCATAGGCTACCCAGCCTAATGGTTTCACACTCACATACCCAACCTAAGGTCACGGGTTCGAACCCCGTGACCTGCATATTTTTTAAAGGCTTTTTCAGCCTCATTTTAGTTATGAAAAATTCTTAATAAAGATAAAAATGATTTTTCTAAACTTCAAATATTTTATAACCATCCAAATTATTTCTATAATTTCCCATTATAAATACTCCAACATTTTTTTTACTTGTTTTACAGCTTTTAAAAATATATATATATATATATATATATATATATAGATATATATATATATATATATATAGATATATATATATAGATATATATAGATATATATATATATATATATATATATATATATATATATATATATATATATATAAATCTCTAAAAATTGTAAGGATATTCATATTATAAATTTCGTATATTCTAAACCATTTAAATATTTTTTCTGTAATTTATTATTAAAAATATTCTTATATTTTATTTAAAATTCTAAAGTGAATGTTATAGTTAATATATATATTCTATGAAATTTAGACTTAAAAATACTAGTTTATTATTTCAACCATTGTTTACTTAAGTTATTGTTTAAATCTTGTTCATTTTATTTAATTATAAAACTTTATTAAAACTATATAAATATTATGCAACTATTATAAATGTTATTCTTATTGTATATTTATATAAAATATAAGTATGTTGTTCTCACGAATATATAATTGTTTTCTCAATTGTTAAATATAATTGATAAAATCCCCAAACATCACATTGAACCTAGTTTATGTTAATTTATTAAGCTTATTGTAAAATTTTAACCTTGTGAACATATATATTTAGGTAACTTGTGACGATACGACTTTGGAACGACGCTTATTATTAATCTTATTAATCTCCCTAATATACTTATTTGACCACGTGAGTTTCCTTGCCCCTTTTTCATATTTTCACACTAATTTGGGGTGAAACATGATAGCTTATACATGATACACTTATACACATTTGAGACTTGTAAACCACATGCAATTCAACTTATTATTTTATCATGGTTATTTGTGTATTGTAAGTGATTATATGAGATGCGTAGTTTGTTTACAATCATTAACTATTGCTAGCCTGGCGACGTCTTAGATCTTTGGGCCTGACAAGCCTATTTGGTGCTAAAGTCGATGTATTGCCGACTCCTGATGACGTATGCTTGTTCATCATGGGAACCAAATACACTTAGCCAATCTTTTATACTTGTAATCAAGTCGATGTTTGGTTGTAACGATATGTGTTCTATAACCTTACTTGCTTATGACCTATGACATGAATTGCTACTTGTAACCTTTTTCATATTATGTATGAAAACCTTGAAAACTCACCAACTATTTTTAGTTGACTCTTATTTTTATCATGTTTCAGGTCAACCTCAAGTTTAAAGTGATCCTTTTGAAGCATGCAATAATCTAAGACTTGGACCTAGTTAATGAAATAAAAAGTTTACATTATGTTATGTTATGTTTGAACTTATTACTTGTTTGAGACTTATGATTGTATTTCATTTCAAGACTTATGATAATAATATTTACATTTTAATATAGCGTTATGTGGCTGTGAACAATCTTAACCCTCACATCTCGACGTTTCCGCCGTCAAGGTTGGGGTGTGACAGATTGGTATCAGAGCCCATAACTATAGGGATTTAGGTTATTAGAAATGGTGACCTAGATATAGCTTATGTATGAACCTCTTAGAAAATATTTATATTCTTGGAAATATATATATTGTTACATGCTACATAATGCTATACCTTACTTTTGTGCAACTTGATGCCTTAGCATAGGATTGCCTTATGTATGCTTAAAATTAGTTACTTGTCTCCCTAAACTTACCTTTGACACTTTGACTCTCCCCGACAAATGAAACTTCTTAATCTTATTCTCGACGACACGTGGAATTGTATACTTATGCTTATGACTTGGATCCTTAGACTTATGTCTAATCTATGTAAAATCTCATCAAGGTTTTGATTTCATGAACCTAAGAAATTTGTGTGACACATAGACACCTGTATTCTGGATTTCCTGGCAAAAGGCCCTTGGGCTAAGGCAAGCATATCACATAAATCCTACGGGACTAGTTATGCTTACCTGGGATTTCTGGGATCAGTGATAAACTATGGTCAACATACACAAATTTCTAAGGCGAGTGGGTCAACTTACCTTGACGTGTCAACGTTTCCAAATGGTAATGCGTTACCAAATGGAACCATTCCATGTGCCTTACAACTTTTGCCTTATCCTTGTTGAATTATGATCCTTGTTATTCCAATTCTCGTATCTAACTCATTTTATATATTCCAGCATGTCTCGTCATCATGGAAAGCATGGAAGTTCCGATCGTAAGTTAGCTGCCATGATTGCTCGACAAATGGCTGTCGTCATCCCGACCATGGTTGCTGAACTTAATAGCACCTTAATGACCAACGCTAGCAACAATGGAAATGGTCATGGAGAGAATAGCAACAACCAAAACGGGAACAATCAACACGGGAATAATCAAACTTGCACTTTCAAACACTTTAGCTCTTGCAAGCCCACTAGTTTTAGTGGAAAGGAAGGAGCCACTGGTCTTCTTGAGTGGTTCGAAAGCATGGAGAATACCTTTATCAATTGTGAGTGTCCCGAGACTCTCAAGGTTCGTTATGCCACTAGTGTGCTCCAACAAAGGGCACTTACCTGGTGGAATAGCTAGAAGAGAAACCGTGGTCCTGAAGCGGTGCAAGCACTTACCTGGGAAGAGTTCAAGAACATCGCCATCGCGAAGTTCTGCCCAAGAAGTGAATTGCAAAAGTTGGAAGAAGAGTTTTGGAACTTGAAGCAAAACGATGGTGACCATTTGGCCTACTCAACTAGGCATCATGAGTTGAGTATACTGCTGCCTCACATGGTCGACACGGTCCCCCGCAACATCGAGAAGTTCATTAAGGGTGTACCACCCCAAATTCAAGATGCTGTGGTGGGTAGCCGACCCACAACTTTGGAAGAAGCCATTACTATCACCGCTCAACTCACCGAGAACCATATACGAGCGGGCACCATGTCTGTGAAGGGTGCAAAGAAGGTAGAGAAGACGGCTACCGAGGCTGTTAAGGAGACTAAAGCTGAACCGTCTTACAGCAGCAACAACAACAAGAAGCGCAAGTTCACACCGGCACGCAACTATGCCGTAGCTGCACCCAAACAACCCCAAAGACAACTTGTACCTGCGGCTGCACCTGTGGCACAAGTGCCTGGGGCTAGGGCTTATGCTGGTCCTCAGCCTATGTGCAACATTTGTAGGTACCATCACCCGGGAAATCAACCCTGCCGTATCTGTACTTTATGCGGTAAATATGGTCACTTGGTGGCGACTTGTCACCGTGCACCTAACAACGCCGCCGTGGTCACAAACCGTGTTTGCTACAACTGTGGGGAACCTGGCCATTTCCGCCCACAATGCCCTTGTCTTGTGGGTAATGTTCCACAAGCCCGAGGACGTGCTTTCAACATCAACGCTAACCAAGCACAAGCAAACAACGATGTGGTGAATGGTATGTTAACTTACCTTTAACTTTTGTGACCTAATTCTTTTCATGTGTTACCTATGTCATTAAATACCTTTAAAATTAAACAGGTATGTTCCTTATTAATAAAACTTATGCCTATGTCCTATTTGATTTTGGAGCCGATAAGAGTTTTGTTTCGTTAGAGTTTGAACCCATACTTGCTAAGCCACATACGAAACTAGAAAGACCTCTTACCGTTGAAGTTGCCGATGGAGAACCGATCACCGTTGACGTCATTATTCATGATTGCATCTTAAGTCTTGACACGCATGATTTTCTTATCGATCTTATCCCTATGAAACTTGGAAGCTTCGACGTCATCATTGGTATGGATTGGTTAGCCAAACACCATGCCGAGATCATTTGTTTCGAGAAGTGCATTCGTATACCGTTACCCTCTGGAGATACTTTGAAAGTGTTCGGTGAAAAATCTTCCAAAGGGCTTAAACTCATGTCTTGCACTCAAGCCCGAAAGTTCTTAAGCAAGAAGTATATGGCCTTCTTGGCTTACGTGGTCAACACGAGAGTCAAAGGGAAAGAACTTAAGGATGTCCCTATCGTACGAGACTTTCCTGAAGTATTTCCCGATGACCTTAGTGGTTTACCTCCCGTGCGTGAAGTCGAGTTTAAAATTGACTTGATACCGGGAGCAAACCCCGTGGCTAAGTCACCATATCGGCTTGTACCATCGGAAATGCAAGAACTCTCTATCAACTTCAAGAGCTATCCGAGAAGGGCTTCATCCGTCCTAGTTCTTCGCCTTGGGGTGCACCTGTTCTATTCGTGAAGAAGAAAGATGGAACGTTTCGTATGTGCATCGATTATCTGAGCTTAACAAGCTTACCATCAAGAATCGTTATCCTCTTCCTCGTAGCGATGATTTGTTTGACCAACTTCAAGGAGCTGCTATTTTCTCGAAGATCGATTTACGTTCTGGCTATCATCAATTGCGAGTCCATGATGATGATATCCCAAAGACCGCGTTCCGTACTCGTTATGGGCACTATGAGTTTATGGTGATGCCTTTTGGTTTAACCAATGCTCCCGCTGTCTTCATGGATCTCATGAACCGAGTATGCAAGCCTTATCTAGACAAGTTTGTGATCGTCTTCATTGATGACATACTTATCTATTCCAAGTCCAACACCGATCATGAACTGCATTTGAGATTGGTTCTTGAGTTGTTAAAGAAAGAGCAATTGTACGCGAAGTTCTCGAAGTGTGATTTCTGGCTCGAGGAAGTTCAATTTCTGGGACACGTGGTGAATAGCCAAGGAATTCACGTTGATCCTGCAAAGGTGGAAGCTGTGAAAAATTGGTGTGTTCCTACAACTCCTACCGAAGTTCGTTCTTTTCTTGGTCTTGCTGGTTATTATCGGCGATTCATTGCCAACTTCTCGAGGATCGCGAAACCGCTCACTACTTTGACACAAAAGAATAAACCATTCGAGTGGGGTTCCGAGCAAGAAGAAGCTTTTGAAGCGTTAAAGCATAAGTTGTGCAATGCTCCTATCTTGACCCTACCCGATGGAAACGACGATTTCACCGTGTATTGTGATGCATCTAAACAAGGCCTTGGTTGTGTTCTCATGCAACGAGGGAAGGTCATAGCTTATGCATCGAGACAATTGAAGGTTCACGAGGTGAATTATACAACACACGATCTCGAGCTTGGTGCTGTTGTCTTTGCTTTGAAGATTTGGAGACACTACCTGTATGGTACGCAATGTATAGTCTACACCGATCACAAAAGCCTTCAACACGTTTTCAATCAAAAATATCTCAATATGAGACAACGTCGTTGGGTGGAGTTGATTAGTGATTACGATTGTGACATTCGTTACCATCCTGGTAAAGCAAACGTTGTAGCCGATGCACTAAGCCGAAAGATTCATAATAAGATGATCTCATTCCAAGAAATTCGCGATCGACGTCAATGGTTTGACACTTTGAGTGAGTTCGATACTGAGATCCGACTTGATGTCAACGAGACCACCGTACTGCTACAAAACCTGAGAATAGATAGTGACATCGAGTCTAGTATCCTGGAGGCTCAACAAATGGTACAACGAGAAGGAAGAATGAAGGATGAATTGGAGCATAATCTTTTAACCCAATTGGAAACGAAACCTAATGAATTGATGTACTTCGCAAATCGAATTTGGGTTCCAAATCGCGATAACCTCCATACCTTCATCATGAACGAAGCTCATCAAACTCGTTATTCTATTCATCCTGGCTCCGATAAGATGTATATGGATCTACGTGGTCAATATTGGTGGCCTGGAATGAAGAAAAACATAGCGACTTATGTAGCTAAGTGTCTCACGTGTATGAAGGTTAAAGCCGAACATCAACGTCCAAGTGGATTACTTGAGCAACCCGAGATCCCTATGTGGAAGTGGGAACACATATCCATGGACTTCATAACTAAGCTACCCCGAACCTCCCGAGGACATGATAGCATATGGGTGATTGTTGATCGATTGACCAAGTCGGCACATTTTATACCCATACGTGACACTTACAAGACATCAAAGTTAGCCCGTATATACGTTGATGAGATTGTAAGTCATCATGGGGTACCTCTGCACATCATATCCGACCGAGATGCTCGTTTCACTTCACACTTTTGGTCGTCTATGCAAGAACTTTTGGGTACTCAATTGGACCTAAGCACGGCTTATCATCCTCAAACTGATGGTCAAACCGAGCGAACGATCCAAACCTTGGAGGATTTGCTACGCCTTTGTGTTCTTGAGTTTGGTGGTGATTGGGATACGCATCTACCGCTCGCGGAATTTTCGTATAACAATAGTTACCACTCGAGTATCAAGATGGCACCGTTCGAAGCACTTATTGGTCGTAAATGTCGTTCACCGATCTGTTGGACCGACATTGGTGAAAACTTCATCACTGGTCCTGAACTCATACAAGAGACGACCGATAAAGTTTCTATCATTCGCAAGAACCTTGAAGTGGCGAGAAGTCGACAAAAGAGCTATGCTGATAAGCGACGTAAGCCATTGGAATTCCAAGTTGGGGAGATGGTTCTTCTTAAGGTTTCACCGTGGAAAGGTGTGGTTCGCTTTGGAAAGAAGGGCAAACTGACTCCAAGATTTGTAGGGCCTTTCAAAATTCTGAAAAGGATTAGGAAAGTGGCTTACAAACTGGAACTACCTTCCGACCTTAGTGGAGTTCATCCTGTGTTCCACGTCTCAAATTTGAGAAAGTGCTTGGCTGACGAAAGTCTGCATGTTCCGTTGGAAGACATCCAGATTGACGAGTCATTGCATTTTGTCGAGAAGCCTGTTGAGATCATGGATCGCATTATGAAGAAGACTAGAACCACAACAACCCCAATCGTCAAGGTTCGATGGGAAAATAAACGTGGCGCCGAATTTACTTGAGAACGTGAGGAGCACATGAAGAAGAAATACCCGTTTTTATTCGTATAGTTTCATTTCTTTTAATTTCGGGACGAAATTCATTCAAGTTGGGGAGACTGTAACATTTCGTATTTTTGTTAACTAAAAGTTAACTTTCGTTTATTCTTATAGGGTTCGTTGTTGACATTTATAAAACTTATGAATTACGCATGCTTATTTCTTAATTTGCTTTTAATTCATTAATTTGAAGATTAGTAATGTTAGGTATTAAATAAAATATAATAATAATAATAATAATAAAATAATAGTAGATAGTAGTAATAATAATAATAATAATAATAATAATAATAATAATAATAATAATAATATAATAATAATAATAATAATAATAATAATAATAATAATAATAATAATAATAATAATAATGATAATAAATAATAATAATAATAATAATAATAATAATAATAATAATAATAATAATAATAATAATAATAATAGTAATAATAAGAAAATAAATGACAAGTTATAAAAGTTAACAAGTTAGTTAAATATTAAACTTGAAGCTAATAAAGGGGTTGGTTTTGCCATTTTGGAAACTCTGAAAAGAAGTATTTGCATGAAATAATAAAATAAAAAGTACAGGGACCATTGTTGTAAATTAACAAAACTCAAATCTGTTTCCTCTCTCTCTCTCTCGTTTTTCCGACGGCCGGCCGGCGCAGCTTTGGCGCGGCGCCGGTGAACTCCAAAACATGGGGAAAAGTCACGGTTTCGACTCAATTTAATGCCAAACGACTCGGGAATACATTTAGAACTCGAACCCATGACCAATTGGACCATTACCTTCGACAATTAAGGGAATCGAACCGAAATCAATAACTCAATCGATTTATAACCGTTCAACGTATACCTTGTGATGAATAATCGAATTAAACGATCAGTAACGTTCTAATAATCGTTTCTAAACTTAATGCATCGTTTAATTGAACTTAAATCACCGGGTAATCAAGTTTTAGTAACCGAAACAATCGAATCATAGGTGGGATCCAACCGGTATCTCAGACTACGAATTGAATTCATTTAACAGAGGGGAAAGCGATCATTTGAGTTCTTTCAACTCTCTATGCACACAATTCGTGAAATACACACTCAAACAGTCAAAATCAAATCATGTTCATCGCAAGTCAACCGAAGAAAAGAATCAAGCCTAAACCTTCAATTCGAAAGTAATCAAGTAAGTTAAACTCATGAATAGGCTCGGCTATACATGGGGAACAAAAGCCCCATGATTTCAATCAATTACAGAATCGAATTGCACTTCGATTTGGGGTTTAAAGATTCTAGGGTTCATATGGGATTTGGGGGTTTTGTTTAAGTTGGTATTTAGGAAATGAAACCTGTGTTCTTACAGGCATAGGCTACCCAGCCTAATGGTTTCACACTCACATACCCAACCTAAGGTCACGGGTTCGAACCCCGTGACCTGCATATTTTTTAAAGGCTTTTTCAGCCTCATTTTAGTTATGAAAAATTCTTAATAAAGATAAAAATGATTTTTCTAAACTTCAAATATTTTTATAACCATCCAAATTATTTTCTATAATTTCCCATTATAAATACTCCAACATTTTTTTTACTTGTTTTACAGCTTTTAAAAATATATATATATATATATATATATATATATATATATATATATATATATATATATATATATATATATATATATATATAAATCTCTAAAAATTGTAAGGATATTCATATTATAAATTTCGTATATTCTAAACCATTTAAATATTTTTTCTGCAATTTATTATTAAAAATATTCTTATATTTTATTTAAAATTCTAAAGTGAATGTTATAGTTAATATATATATTCTATGAAATTTAGACTTAAAAATACTAGTTTATTATTTCAACCATTGTTTACTTAAGTTATTGTTTAAATCTTGTTCATTTTATTTAATTATAAAACTTTATTAAAACTATATAAATATTATGCAACTATTATAAATGTTATTCTTATTGTATATTTGTATAAAATATAAGTATGTTGTTCTCACGAATATATAATTGTTTTCTCAATTGTTAAATATAATTGATAAAATCCCCAAACATCACATTGAACCTAGTTTATGTTAATTTATTAAGCTTATTGTAAAATTTTAACCTTGTGAACATATATATTTAGGTAACTTGTGACGATACGACTTTGGAAAGACGCTTATTATTAATCTTATTAATCTCCCTAATATACTTATTTGACCACGTGAGTTTCCTTGCCCCTTTTTCATATTTTCACACTAATTTGGGGTGAAACATGATAGCTTATACATGATACACTTATACACATTTGAGACTTGTAAACCACATGCAATTCAACTTATTATTTTATCATGGTTATTTGTGTATTGTAAGTGATTATATGAGATACGTAGTTTGTTTACAATCATTAACTATTGCTAGCCTGGCGACGTCTTAGATCTTTGGGCCTGACAAGCCTATTTGGTGCTAAAGTCGATGTATTGCCGACTCCTGATGACGTATGCTTGTTCATCATGGGAACCAAATACACTTAGCCAATCTTTTATACTTGTAATCAAGTCGATGTTTGGTTGTAACGATATGTGTTCTATAACCTTACTTGCTTATGACCTATGACATGAATTGCTACTTGTAACCTTTTTCATATTATGTATGCAAACCTTGAAAACTCACCAACTATTTTTAGTTGACTCTTATTTTTATCATGTTTCAGGTCAACCTCAAGTTTAAAGTGATCCTTTTGAAGCATGCAATAATCTAGGACTTGGACCTAGTTAATGAAATAAAAAGTTTACATTATGTATGTTATGTTTGAACTTATTACTTGTTTGAGACTTATGATTGTATTTCATTTCAAGACTTATGATGATAATAATATTTACATTTTAATATAGCGTTATGTGGCTGTGAACAATCTTAACCCTCACATCTCGACGTTTCCGCCGTCAAGGTTGGGGTGTGACAGTTAGCATATGCAGAGTTCAAGCAAGGTGTTTTGAAACTTTTACCTAATGAGAATCTTGATAAATGATAAACAGCAACGATTGAATTGATGTGAAGTTGAAATCCAGCAACAATTGAATTGTTGGTGAAGGATTAGGCAAGCAGCAACAACAATTTGCGAAGAAAAGTGGAAGTTTGAAATATTTATAATTTGAATGATGTATTAGAATTGTTTTACGATCCTTCCTGCCGTCAAAAGTCAAAGAACCAACTACATTGAAATGTTACTTCCATAATTCCATATGGTATTTTTTAGTTTTTATAATATTTTAATCGGTTCGGTGATTAAATGTCGGTTTTCCTTTATTTTTTCTCGATCCTGAACCCGAACCCGATTACTACAGAATATCAATACCGAGTACATGTACATACAATGCAAAATAGTTCGGGACTACTCTAAAATTTGGTACGGGAATCGGTACCAAATCGGTTCTACCGATTTGTGCCCACCCCTATTAATATCATTATACCTAGAAATATGATTTTCCATACTACAAAAGATGAAAATTAGTTACATATATGTTAATTAATCCTATTGGATTACATTATACAAAGGGTAATGCATTTACACTTGAAAGTTGAAACCACATAAAAAATTATTTAGTGAATGTCATATTGTATACCTATAATTTCTAAATCTTTTTAGTGTTATAGATGAAATCGTATAACTTTTAAAATGTACAGTGTGTAATAATACATAAAAATATAAATTAAGCTCAAAGGATGGCTAAAGTATTAAAAATATAAATTAAACTCAAAGTATGGCTAAAATATTAATCATTAAACCAACCAGTGGATTTGCTTGCCCAGACAGCAACTCCACTTATGGAATGGAAAAGAACCAAATCTCCATTGTTTGGGAGCTTGAAGTGTGATTTGTCTCTTAGTGTAGATGAAGGTTTATCTCTTACGATTCAAATCATGGGCTCGTGGCAACATCAACAACAACTACCCATAAAATTTCAGCAAAGCTAAATATTACCTTTGAGATTGAGATTGAGGTATCGAACTCACGGCTGTTGTCTGTTTCAGGTGGTACCCTTTTGCACATCATCAACAAATAAAGCTGGAGCTTCCCATCCCAAAATACCCCAAAAACATGTTAAGAATTTTAAATAAAAATTTCCAATGGACTTTATTAAAAACATATGTAAACAATTCTTCAACATATGCAATCTGATGATAAGAAAAGATGAATCGAAATCGAATCTCAAAGTCGACCGCTATGGAGAAGCACTACGGCTAAAACCGTTCTCGTCTACGGCGCATCGAAAGCTTGCAAAGGTGCATAAATTTGTCGGCGAGAACGGACAGAGAAGAGGAAGCAGTTCCGGTGGTGAATATTGTGGGCGGTGATCAAACAGGGTAAGTGTAAGCAGACAATTTCCTGGGTGAAATCAGGCTTGAGATTTGTTTGTGAACTTAAAGACTTTAGTGGTGAAATTAGCAAACTTTAAAAAACCACTGCCCACCCACCGACCAATTGTTTTAATATATACTATAATACGTTCAAAGTTGCACTCATTGATCTCAAATTTAGTTACAATTTAACATTTTAGCTCATGGTCTCTTGAAACCTATAGAATATAAAGATGAGCTAATAATGAGTAATATTCAACATAAATTAACCAAAAGTTATTTAAAATGTAAGAAATATTTGTATAATATATATTTAATATAGATCACATCAGATACCACAAATAAAATAAAATTTTAAAAAATATTTTAAAGAAATGCCTCCGGCTATTGACTGTGCCACTGCCTTAAACAATTGATTAAATACGTTAGGGGTTGAAAATTTACTTGATAAAATTACTTTTAATTTGGATTTATAAGAAGAAAACCCATATTAGGAGAATTGGAATATGAAACCGAAATATATGAAGATGAAGAAGATGGTGGATTGACATCCCAAATGACCGATGATGAAGCGACATATGATGATTATCTTCATAATAGTTTGGGTTCGGGGGCGAAGAATAAAAAAAACATCTCAATTCTCAAGACTCAAGCGGCATAGAATCTTAGTTTTTTTGTAACTCTCTTTTATTTATTTCATTTAGAGTTTGGCAAAAAAAGTTTAAATAATTTAGCACAACTAAACGTATGTTTTTATGTATTTTATTTATAATTAAAAAAATTCAAAGAGTTGTATGTTTATTATGTATTTCATTTAAAAAATTAAAAAAAAATTCAAACCGAACCGGTTTGGGCCCGAACCGGTTGGGATAGGGTTGGGTGTTTTGGCCTGAAACCGGTTTATAAACTGAACCGGTTTGGGCCAAACCGGTTTGCCCACCTAATTTAAAAAACTGGTCCAGTTTATAAACCGGTTTAGTTTGGCAAAAAAAAGAAAAACCAGTTCGCCCACCTCTAACTGGCGGTGCAATATATGAGATGGATCTTGTTACAATAAAAGAATAGAAAATGTCACACCCCAACCTTGACGGTGGAATCGTCGAGATGTGAGGGTTAAGATGTTCACAACCACATAACGCTATTATTTATTTTAAATATTATAACCATAAGTTTCAAAGGTAAATTACAACCATAAGTCTCAAATAAGAAATCAACATAACGTAACATGAAATAATCCAAGACAATTCATTTATTTAACTAGGTCCATTCCTAGATGTGAATAAGCTTCAAAGATAGCATCAAACTTGGGCGTTTCCTGAAACATGTTAAAAATAAAGGGTCAACATAAAGTTGGTGAGATTTCCATAGTTTTCATACATACATATATAAAAGATGGCAATTCATGTCATAAGTTAGTGAGCAAAGTAATTAGGGATGTATGATGGATGTAACAATCAAACCTTGACAGTTTACAAGATTACACGTTTACAAGATTATACGATTAGCTAAGTGTACTTGGATTAACCAAGCAGGCTTGTCAGGCCCATAGATATATGACGTCGCCAGACTAGCAATAGTTAATGATTGCACATATAATAGTCAATACATGGTAATTACTAAAGTTCAACTAACCACAACAAACGAGGTGAATTGCCCAAATGTTCACAAGATTCAAACGAGTTTACAAGTGCAATAGTTATAAGGTAACATGTTTCACCACAAAGTGTAAAAATAAGCAAAAGGGGTATAGAAATACTCACATGGTCAATAAATATATAATTGACGATTAATAAGATTAATGATAAGCGACATTCCAACGTAAACCGTCACAAGGCACCTCGTTATATATATTTACAAGATTAAAATTTAATTATAAGAAGTTTAACGAATTAACGAGGGCTAGGGTCTTAAGTGAATTTTTAGGGTTTGTTCAATAATTATATTTAAAATACAGAAATCATTCATATTTTCTTGGGAAAATTATATATTTATTTTTCATACAAAGATGTGGAAAGAAACATTTATAATAATTTAAAAGGTTTATATATATAGTTTAAATAAAGTTTTATAACTAAATACTATTTAGACAATATTAATTGTAAAGAGATATCTGGATCAATAATAATTTACTATTTATTATTTATAATCCATATTATTAGAAATTATCCAAAACAATCTTTGCTCAAATATTTTATTAATAAAAAAACATATTTATTTAAACTTAGAAAAATTACAAAAAATATTTGGAGGCTTTTGGAAATATTTGAAATTTATAAAAATAATTTTTATATATATTAAAAATTTTCTGAAATTGGTTTTAGGCTAAAAAAGCCTTTTAAAAGTAAAACATGAGGCTGCCCCGGTTTGAACCCGGGACCTCATGTTAGGGGGACAGTGCCTTAACCAATGAACCAGGGTCGCATCCTTGGTTTACTTGGTTTTGAATTCCTTTAAACCCAATTTAAGATCATTCCCTCAAATTCAAGGAACCCTAGAACTGATTTGAATCAAATTGAAGTTTAATTTGATTCGGTTAACAACAATAATCATGGGGCTTTTATTCCCCATGATTAAACGAGTAGTATGCCCAAAATAATTACCCGATTTGAAGACGAAACGAATTTGAACAAGCAGGATGATAATCGCGACTAAGGTTAAGTCGTTGGATGAGCAATCGGTGAAGATAATCAAATTAACTTCATGGATAGCTTCGTATGACAAACTAGACCAGAAGCCCCTTATCAATTTTGAATTTTGAACCCTAGGTGATGGTGTTCGACCCGTTGCAGGTTGGCGACGAGGAGAATAATCAAAACTTGATACTTAGGTTTGTTTCAGATGCAATTGAGTGTTGTATTCGATTAATGATTGATAGAGGATCGTTTTGGGTTTGTTTAATTGGACTATTATGATGTGTTAATGCTCGAACGGCTACAGAGTTTAAGATGTTTCGGTTACGTACCCGATCCCACTAATAACGGATGTTTTAATTTGATTAAATGTTGTACACCGGTTCGAATCAGGTTCTAGAATGGTTCGGGGGTGTTTTTAGATCATGAACTGACGGAATTTGTTAGGTTTGGGACTCGTCGGAGATTGCCGGAGGGTGGCCGGAACTTATGGCCGGAAAAACGGGCTCAGAAATGTGCGGGGGTTTAGGATGTAACTTTTAAAGTTACACATTCGGCCCTTGTGGTTTAATTTGTTATTATTTTATGCCCAAACCTTTATATTAAAGTTTTAAAATTAACAAAATACCCCCTGGACTTAGTTTTAACATTATTCTTAATTTGCTAACTTTCATAACCTATTATTAATATAGTTTTTGTTATTATTATTTATTACTATGATTATTATAGTTATTATTATTAGTATTATTATTATTATACTTATTATTATTATTATTATACAATTTAATATTTTAATTATTAACTTTCATAATTTAAATTTAACGACAACTAAAAAATTAACATAGATAACCCATATATTTCATAAATGCCAACAATAGCCCTTACAAGAATTTAACGAAGCTAACTTGTAGTTAACCAAAAATACATGATGTTACAGTCTCCCCAACTTAAAAGAATGTCTCCCCAACTTAAATGGATTTCGTCCCGAAATTAAAAAACGAACTAAGCGAACAAATGCGGGTATTTCTCCTTCATATGATCCTCACGCTCCCATGTGAACTCAGCTCCACGCTTATTTTCCCAACGAACCTTGACAATTGGAGTAGTTGTGGTTCTAGTCTTCTTCATAATGTGATCCATAATTTCAATAGGTTTCTCAACAAAGTGCAATGACTCGTCGATCTGGATGTCTTCTAGTGGAACATGCAGACTCTCCTAAGACAAACACTTTCTCAAATTTGAGACGTGGAACACAGGATGAACTCCACTAAGGTCGAAAGGTAGTTCCAGTTTATAAGCCACTTTTCCAATCCTTTTCAGGATTTTGAAAGGTTCTACAAATCTTGGAGCCAGATTACCCTTCTTTCCAAAGCGGACAACACCTTTCCATGGTGAAACCTTAATGTAAGGATTCCTATAAGTCTGATGCAACCAAAACATCCAAAGTCTCTCTACATGCATGCACTGAAGAACAGAAGTAGAAATGTTTCGGAAGTTTTACACCATGCACTAGAAATATTCTAAGTGTAAAATCTTCCGAAGCCAAGACCAACATCTTCCGAAGCCAAAAGTGAAGTCTTTCGAAGCTTTAAAGACAAAGTCTTCCGAAGCCAAAGAGTGAAGACAGATTTCTTCCGAAGACTTTTAGAGACATGCTTTTATCTGATGTACTTTACCATAAAACTGGACCACCTTTCCGGTGTAATTCTGTAAAGTCGATAACTTACATGAGTTGGTGAAAAGGTCCATGCTTTTGGTAACTGTACAATGAGGTCTTGAGTCTGTGCTTTCTACTTTATGTACTTTTATCTTTTTTGTAATATATTAGGATGTGAGCTATGACATGTCATAGTCACTAGTCAAAAGGCAAATCTGCCTTTTGACTCTACATTTGATTTTGTAGTTGTCTAGTCAATTGTATCCAACTGGATTTCAAAGTATGGCCAACTGTAGGATGTAGTATAAAGTATCTCAAGTACTTGTAACTTTAATCGTATGCTTTGTAACATTTGTAATAGAACTTGAGAAGCAATATATAGCATTCTTGAAAACCAATTACGTGTGTTGTTTGCCATCTTGTTCTGTCTCATATTTACTTGTGTTCTTAGCATCTTTCACTAAAAGTTAACCAGTTTTCTATTTGATCTGTTAAGTGTTCTAAGCAACTCTCCTCATTGTGTTGTTGTGTTGTAAGTGCATACCCTTCAACGCTCCTGCATTTGGTATTAGAGCATTTCAGGCTCTTGATATAAGATCTCACCATCTTAAGATCCCTCACACACACAAAATACTTAACAACTCAAATGGAAGCTATTACAAAAGCTTATATGGAAACTGGAACCATGACAAAGTCTCCACTAATCACTCCTGAAGACTTTGATACTTGGTGTCAAAGTATGGAAGGCTTCATCAAGTCTCAAGACTCCAGGATGTGGGACTCTGTTGTTGAAGGACCTTACATACCAAGCACCACTTCTGCTACTGGTGGTGGTATGATTCCTAAGGCTGTGGCTGATTACTCTGAAGAATACTGGAAGAGAATAGAGATTGATCAAAAAGCCATGACAGCCCTTCAAACTGCTCTTCCAAACTCCATTTACAGAGGCTTCAAGAAGTGCAAAACTGCCAAGCAACTATGGGAAGCGTTGAAGCTGATGTATGAGGGGTCTACTGAAGCAAAGGAGAACAAGAAGGATCTCCTGAAGCAGCAGTTTGAAAACTTCACCTTTAAGGTAGATGAAACCATAACTCAACAATACTTCAGGTATGTTGAGATTGTGGATACTCTAATGGATGTTGGAGTAATTCTTGAGAACAGGGACATTGTAAGGAAGTTTATGTCCTCTCTTCCTAGACAATAGACATATTACTATGTTGTTATCAAGAGGACTAAGAACCTTAAGACTCTTACTCTTACAGAGTTGTATGGTATTCTTAGTGGCTACCAGATGGAGATGAACATGCAAAGCTTATCTGGTAACTCCAGCAATCAACTGAGTTCAGCCCTCCATGTGGTTGAAAAGGAAAGCATTGAGCCACAACATCATCTTATATGCTACCCTAACAACTCACAAAAAGGCCCTTTCATCACCTTCCCAGAGACTCCAAGGGAAAGCTATACTCAAGGAAGTCCTTTCCAAGAGACAAGTTCTTCTCATGTTTTTGTCTCTGCTGATGAAACCTCAGGCAACATTCTCTTCACCCTTAACGATTTGGATTGTATCCATCCAGATGATCTTGAGTACATGGAGATAGTCCAGCAGATGGCTCTTCTCAATCACAGAGCCAAAAAGTTCTACAAGAGGACAGGGAGAAAGTTTCCAAGCAATGCAGCCAGTGGAAAGTTTGGGCTGGATAAAAGCAAAGTAAAGTGTTATAACTGTAACCAGATGGGACACTTTGCAAGGGAGTGTAAGGCACCAAAGACAAATGGTGGCCAAGCACAAACCAGACCAAACTACACTGAGCAAGCCCCCCAAAATGAGAAGCCAAAGCAGCAAGCTGCAGTTGCTGTTGAAGAAGAAGGCTTTGACTGGAGCTTTTAGGTAGAAGATGCATCTCCAAACAAGCACTCATGGAAGACCACGATGAAGCCAAGGTATTGGAACATCTTTGTACTCCTGAATGCATTGCTAAAGTCAATAGATACAGGTCCTATAACCTAGAAATGAGATCTGATCTTGAGTCCTTAAATATCTTAAAAGCTGATTTTAAAAGAGCTGAAAATGATTATAAACTAAAGATAGAGGACTTAGAGAAAACCATTTCAACTCTTAAACATGAGCATACAAACTACAGGACTCAGATCAAAGACCTTATTACTAAGTTAACTGAATGCCAGGCTGAGCTTGTGATCAGCAAAGCCAAGGCAGAAAAATATGTTCTTGAAGAAGAGACCTTCAAGAACATAATATCCTCATCCTTGCATGCATAAGTTTGTTATCAAAATAAGCAGGGATTGGGATCTTGTGAGATAGCTCCTCCACACACAATTTTTGTCTGTAAGATCTCCTAGGTGTGGAACTTTTGAAAATGAGCTTCCCCTCATAGATCCTGTGAATGAAGAGGATGAAGAGGAGATGGTGAAGAATGGCTCTAAGAAGAGTGAAGAAGAGCATTCTAAGAAGGGTCACCATCCCTCTGAGGAGAGCAAAGCTGTTGGGATGACCAAGTCAAGAATAAAGAACTTGATCAGGAAGGCCAAAAGAAAGTCCAAAAAGGCTCAAGAGATCAAGGCCACCTTCAATTCTACACAGAAACAAGTCTTCATCTCTACAGGATTCAAAGTGGTGAAGGCTGAAGACACCAACTTGAATTGCATCAACAAAAGTTCTGGTTCATGTCCAAATCATCCCATCATCAAGAAGAAGGCTGATCAGTTGTGCACCACTATTGTACAACCTGTACCATCCAACTCCAAAGGTAGTTCTATCCCCACAAGAACTGCCACAATATCTGCAAAGATGAAGATGGAGAAGAAAAGTGATCAAGTTCAGCCTTGTTCACAAATGAAAACTCCTAGAAGGAAGAAAATGGATTGTGTTATGTGTGGGAGTATTTCTCATTTTATTAAGGATTGTGTTTACAATCCAAAGAGTACTCTCCACATGACCAAGAAAGAAACTTCTAAGAGTTTGGAAAAGAAGAAGCAAGCTTCGGAAGAAAATTTTGTTTCCTTCGGAAGCTCCAAAATGAAGAAGAAGACAAGTGGAAACTTGCCTTCGGAAGAAAATTTGGTCTCGAAAGAAAAGAATACTTCCGAACCACTGAAGCATGCTGCAGTGAAAGCAAGATCTTCCGAAAGTCCAGTCATCAAAGCTTCCAAAGTCATCAAAACTTCCGAAGTATTGAAGGTCAAGTCTAAGCTTCCAAAGGTGGTGTGGAAGTCAAAGAAAGACCAAGTGGCTGAAAATTCTTCAACAACATCAGCAAATGATTCTTCTAGCATGACTATAGGATCAATTACTATTGCATTGTCTTCAACTTCTTTTGATGAGCCCAAGACCAATGAGGCTTGGGTTTCCAAATGTAACTAACCATCTCTTTTGTGCAGGAACAGCTCAAGACAAATATAAATGTATGGATCATTGACAGTGGCTGTTCTAGGCACATGACAGGTAATAGGTCACTACTCCAAAAGTTTGAAAGAATTGATGGAGGATCAGTTTCTTTTGGAGGAGATGTATGAGTTTACGTTACAAGAAGGGGCAAGATCACAAATGGTAAGCTCAGCATTGAGAAGGTAAACTTTGTCAAGGAGCTTGGGTACAATCTTCTGAGTGTATCCCAATTTTGTGATCAGAGTCATGACATGCTCTTCACTGAGCATGAGTGCATTGTTCTTAGGTCCGGGGTAGTCATTCCTTATGAGCACATCTTGCTCAGAGCCCCCAGGAAAGGGAACATGTACAAGATGGACTTGCAAGAAACATCTCCCTCAGGAGAAGTTTCTTGCTTTCTGTCTAAAGCAAATAATGATGAATCTTTCCTCCGACATAAAAGAATGTGCCATGTAAACTTTAAAAACATAAATAAATTTATTAAGAATGATTTGGTAACTGGAATATCAAAGAAAGAGTTTACAAATGATGACCACTGTGTTGCATGCCTGAAGGGGAAGCAACATAAGGTATCTCACAAGCCAAAGGAAAGAAATTCCGTCATTAATCCCCTACACTTATTACATATGGATCTCTTTGGCCCCACCAGTGTAATGAGTCTAGGAAGGACCTCTTACTGTTTGGTGATCGCAGATGACTTTACAAGATTCACTTGGGTCTTATTTCTTAGAACTAAGGATGAGACCCCTGAGATTCTGAAGAATTTCATCTTAAAGATTGAGAATCAATGTGATCACAAGGTCAAAACCATAAGATGTGATCAAGGAACTGAATTCAAGAATCAAATCCTTGATACATTTTGTGATGAAAAAGGTATTACAAGACAATATAGTGCTCCCAGGACTCGACAGCAAAATGGTGTTGCTGAGAGGAGAAACAGGACACTGATTGAAGTTGCAAGAACTATGTTGTCTGACTCTAAACTGCCCATCACCTTCTGGGCAGAGGCAGTGAACATTGCTTGCTATGTGCAAAATAGAGTTTTAGTGGTTAAGACACATGGTAAGACTCCTTATGAACTTTGGCACAAGAGAAAACCTTTCATTGGTTTTCTCAGGTCATTTGGATGTCCTTGCACCATCTTGAATACCAAAGATTAAATTGCCAAGTTTGCTGAGAAATCAGATGATGGACACTTTATTGGATACTCTTCTCAAGCTAAAGCTTATAGAGTATAAAATCTCAGAACTAGAGTAGTTGAGGAGTCAACCAATGTGACTTTCAATGAGCACACTCCCAGTGTGAAAGGTTCTGGTCCGGATTGGCTATTTGATCTTGATTTAGTTACCAACTGTTTTAACAAATCTTGTGAGAATGTTTTAGGATCCACGGATATATTACCTACAGGTGATTCTGACCCAAGATTTGAGCTAAGAAGACCTTCAAGTTACACATCGTCAGCTCCAGTGGTAACTAATCCTGCAAATGAAGCTTCTACCAGCACATCAATGACAAATCCTGCTGATACTTCTGAGGTGCCTTTAAATTCCAACTTAGAGGCACAAAACCTAGAGGAAGGAGCATCAAATGTTAGAGAAAATGGTGGTGGTGAAAGTGATCAGGAATTTCTTGATGCTGATAACCACTACATTCAAGACAACATCAATGATGTCACACACTCATTGGATCAAGTCAAGCTTGATAAGTGTGCTGATGTGGAGGGTGAATCTTCCTTGCCAGATTAAAATTTTTCAAATTTATATCTGTCTAAGCAACTTGCTGTGATCCCTCAGCTAAGGATCCACAAGTCTCATCCTACCACAAACATCATTGGAGATGTGGATTTAGGGGTGAGAACAAGAGGACAAACTCATGAAGCAAATGTTTGTCTTCACTCTTGTTTCTTGTCCCAGATAGAGCCAAAGAAAATTGATGAGGCTCTAAAGGATGGAAGTTGGGTTGAAGCTATGCAAGAGGAGCTGCTTCAATTTAAAAGGCAAAAGGTTTGGAACCTATGTCCTCTTCTTCAAGGGAAGACTACCATAGGGACCAAATGGGTTTTTAGGAATAAGAAGGATGATAGAGGACTTGTCATCAAGAACAAGGCAAGACTTGTTGTTCAAGGGTATACTCAAGAAGAAGGAATTGATTACACAGATGTTTTTGCTCCTGTAGCAAGACTTGAAGTTGTTAGGATATTAGCTTTTGCTGCATCCAAGAACTTCAAGGTCTACCAACTTGATGTCAAGTGTGCTTTTCTTTATGGGGTGATTGATGAAGAGGTGTATGTCAAACAACCACCTGGGTTTGCAGATCCCGATCATCCTGATTATGTCTGTAGGCTTGATAAAGCTCTTTATGGGCTGCACCAAGCACCAAGGAAGTGGTATGAGACTCTATCTCAGTATCTCTGTCAACATGGCTACAAAAGGGGTACTATAGAAGGAACTCTCTTCATCAAAGGAACATGAAATGACATAATGCTAGTTCAAGTATATGTAGATGACATTATCTTTGGGTAAACTAATCCAAGCTCTGCAAAGACTTTGAGAAGCTGATGTAGGACAAGTTTGAAATGAGTGCCATGGGGGAACTCAATTTCTTTCTAGGAATTCAAGTGAAGCAAGTTGACAATGGCATCTTCATAATTCAGTCAAAGTATGTACAAGACATACTTAAAAGGTTCAACATGACTAATTGTAAAGTTGCTAAGACACCCATAGCCAGAAATCACTCCCTTGGACCTGATCTTGAGGGGGAGTGTGTTGATGAGCATCTGTATAGGGCAATGATTGGGTCTCTTATGTACCTCACAGCTAGCAGGCCAGATATCATGTTTGATACATGCATTTGTGCAAGATATCTAGCCAACCCTAAGATGTCACACCTGGTCACTGTCAAAAGAATCTTAAGATATCTTAAAGGTGCTCCATCACTTGGCCTTTGGTATCCAAAGAATTCTGACTTTAATCTGTATGCTTATACAAATAGTGACTATGGTGGTTGCAACATGACTGTAAAGTCTACATCAGGGGGATGTCAATTTCTTGGTAGAAGAGTAGTCTCTTGGCAATGTAAGAAACAATCCTGAGTGTCTGTATCAACTGCTGAGGCTGAATACATTGCTGCTGCAAGCTGCTGTGCTCAAGTGCTTTGGATTCAAAATCAGATGCTGGACTATGGATTCAAATTCAAGGAGACCCCCATCCACATAGACAACAACAGTGCTATCTCAATCATAGAATATTCTTTGCAGCACTCAAGGACAAAGCATATCAATATCAAGACTTTACATTCATCCTTTCATTAATGTATGCATTCATTCATTCTTTACGTTCCTCTTTTCATTACCATTATCTTCCGTTTTACGTTACATAATACTTTACATTCATTTCATGACCATACCACGTAAAGTCACGGAATAATACCAAAATAAGGAACATAAAGGAACATAACATAACCATACATAACATCATCATAAACATCACATATATCATCATACATCATCATTTAATCATCATACATCATCCCCGGGAACATCCAAAGTTATAGCCTAAAACTTCCCTTCTTCCGAAAAATTCAGAAAAAAATATTCTAAGTCTTAGGCGCATGGGCACTATGCTGGCGCATGGCCTTTCTAGCGCATGGGGAACACTTAGGCGCATAGGGAACTTATGGGCGCATAGCGCATAGGCACTATTTGAGCGCATGACCCAACACTTAGTCATTTTAGGCATTATTCTAGGCGCATGGGCACTATGCAGGCACATGAGTACCTGCGCGTATGGGCAGGTTAGGCGCATGGGACACTTAGCCAATTTTGGCCTAAACCTAGGCGCATGGGAACTATTTGGGCGCATGGGTTTTGGGCGTTTGGGGAAATACTTAGGTAATTCGACCGTTGGGCGCATGGGCCACCATTTAGGCGCATGGGCCACCATTTAGGCGCATGGGCAACCAACATTCGCTAATCAACATCATTCTAGTCCCCAATCCATCATTTACCATGTTCTAAGCTTAGCACTAACATTCTAAGCCATAGAAACACATTCATAACATGATCATAACAACATAACCACCCAAATCATACCCCACCCACAAACACATACACATGAACATACGGGTAATAATACCAATTAATAAAAAAACACTCATACATGCATTTCCTGCCCCAAAATCAGTTAAAACATGTAAAAAGGGGAATTCTAGAACTCACCTTTGACAAATTTCCAGATGAACTTCTTCAAATCCGATTGCACTATGAGTTCACACCTAAACCCACCAAAACACACACACAACCTAACACAAATACACACATAAGCACATAACTGAGGCTCAAACCAGCCAAGAACACTTAAGAATATCAAATCCTTACCTTGAATTCGAATTCTTCTTCTTCTTTCTTCCAAAACCGAAGCTCTGCTCTTTCTCTCTCTAAAATCCGATTGCAAAAACTGATGTGAAGGACAATATGGTTGGCAATCACCTTTTGTACAATTATTTAATAATATTTTGTCCTTTGCACACTTTTAACCCTTCAACTTGGGTCTTATTGTACTTCCTTCTTTCTCCTTCATTTTTATTCTTTATTGCATATCTCTTAAAATTTGCGGGTGTTACACATATAATATTGGTGGTAAGAGGGGTCGGATGTTACAGAATGGTATTAGGGCCAGTCCTGTGTCATTCAGGATGGTGGGCAAACCTTATCAAGAATGGTGAGTTCCCGGGGGTGTTAGAGTGACACCTTAGGCAAATCCCACATCCATAGATAGGATGGTGGGGAAAACCTCATCGAGGGTGATGAGTCCAAAGGAGGGTGTTTGTAACACCCTACGCAAATCTCACATCGGTCGTGTACAAGAGAGATTCCTAGTTCAGAAGGAATATCCGATCTCTAATATCAGTAATGCGTTTTGAGCGTATTGGCTGTGGATGAGCGGAAAACTCCACATTTAAGCATTCTTAGGTGGCCGAAATCTAGGTATGGGTGACCTCCTTGTGAAGTTTCACTCGGGTAACCAAAAGCAAATCCATGAGCTCCTTAGGGGCAAATCGGATAATATGGTGGTACAAGGGGCCGGATATTATTAGGAAAAATCTAGGTACTTGTGAATGAACTTTTCAGCAACCTCCCAAGTAGCATCATGCAATGGTAAATACTTCCATTGGTTTAAAATTTTCACCATTAGCTTATGAACAACACGAGCTAACTTGCGGTCCAAAATGCGGGCCAGACTTAAGCTAGAAGTGGTAGTAGCTAGAATGGGATTGATATGGGAAATGGCACCAATAGCACGTTTGAGTATAGAGACATGAAAAGTATGGTGAATTTGACAATTTTTACGGAGATCTAATTGATAGGTTGACGACCCACACCCCAACTTACTTGAACACGATGAGTTACATCACCGTCAATGTCATCGTTGTTCTAGACGAATGATCTCAAGTACTTGAACTTGGTAGTCTACACCTAAGACTGCTGCAAAAAGGAACAAGCTTAACGTAGATCCTTGGAGCCTCAACTCCATCACGAAAAAACTTTTGTATCCCATTTGTACTCAAACAGTCATTGTAGAGCTATTATACATCCCTTGGATTAAATTTTGTATACTTTAAAACGATTCATCTTATTTTGAGACTATCCCAGACCATCTAACATGGCATACTATTATAAATCTTTTAAAGATCTCGTATTACATTACTAATGGGTGTGACCCGCGCTATGCAGCGAAGTTTATAAAAAGTTGAAAATTTAAATTTCGATGATTTATACGTTAGTACTAACCACTCGAAAAAAGATTATGTGTGAAACGCTGATAAAAAGTATGATAGAAAAAATAATATAAATAAATACCTCAAAACATAGAAGAAAAATAGTGAATGCATAAATTGTGGTTTTACTATAATTAACAAACTATATTGTAATGCTTAAAATTTTTTTTAACATAACTCGAAGGTTTAAGTAAAAAACGTAAACAAGGTTCGGGTGATTAAATTTAAATTTAACATAAATCGAAGTATTAAGTATAACAAGTTCAAGTGATTAAATATAAATTTAACATAACTTGAAAACCCAAATATAATATTTTGAAAAAGACAAAATGAGTAGTTATCAATTTGAAGCAAAAAAACAAAGAGAGAGTAAGTGTTGTGATTAGTTTCAAAAAATTATTAAAGGTTTAAATGTAAAATTATAAAAAAAAAACTAAAAAAAACAAAGTAGGGTTTTTATTTGTTTGGAGAAAAAGAAAATTAATATGCTAACATTGAGAAAACCTACATCTTCACTACTCATAATTTTTTTCTATGTTATATATAGTGATGCGGCGAATGTTATCGAGCCTTGTTTCCAGCATGTCTTAGACGTTGATATATTTGGGTATTATTATTATTATACTTATAAAAGTATATAGTGATTATATACTTAAGTATTTAAATAAATAGTTGTAAAAATATAAATAATAAATGTATATATTTTAATATTAATTCAAAATATTGTAAATAAGATGGTACTAAATATATATATATATATATATTAAATAATATATTAACCGGGAGAAATTTATTAAATATGGGCAAATTAGAAACTATTGTATATAACAATTGTACTTTATATTTAAAAAGTTGTATTAGGTATTCCGTGTAAAATTATAAGTGTTTACTCATCAAATACTTTATATAGTAGTAAGGATAATATAGATATAGATTATTATTATCATTATAAAAATATTTAGTTATTATATAGTTAAGTATTCAAATAAGATGATACTTATTTATACGTTTAAGTATTATTATTTTAATAATAATAATAATAATAATAATAATAATAATAATAATAATAATAATAATAATAATAATAATAATAATAATAATAATAATAAAAGCATTTAGTAATTATATAGATAAGTATTCAAATAAGATAGTACTTATTAATAAATTTATATGTTAATTTAAAGTATTATAAATAATATAATATTTAATATAGTTAATTAAATAATCTCACATTATTAGATAATGTATTAATAATATGCATTAATTAATGTATTAATTAGAATAATTTTATTAAATAATGGACACAATAGGAATAGTTGCATAAATTATTTTTACCTAATATTAAGGAAGTTGATTTTTTTTTCCAAAAAAGGTGTAGTTGAAAATTTTATTTATCAAATGGGTGATTTGAAAATTATTTACCAACTAGTATTAAGCCCCCTGCTTTGCAGCAGGGGGCGTAAAACCGTATCAAGTAACATCAATGATACATCACCGCAAGTGACCACCAACACCGAAAAAACTTGTATTAGAAATATGTAAAATACGAAGAGAATAAAATCAAACTAAAATTAGACGTAAAAACGTTGAACCACGTAAGCGAAACGTAAAACATACAAAAATAAGCAAATCAATTTAGAACCAGTGCATTGCGAATTGTCGCTAAACAAAATAATATAAAGGTAAAAATGTTGAATCACACACACGTTGTGGTGTGCTACTCTTAAAATTTAGACGGAAACGCAAAACAAAAAAAATTGTAAAATATGAAGCATGAGGAATCAAAGATGAAAATAAAAATATACTAGGACTAAATTTTAAAAGATGTAATAGTAGTATGTTAAAAGAAAAAAGGTTAAAGTTTATGAAAAAGACAAAGATGGGTATAACCCACTAAACACATAATACAACCTTCTAAGCATATCAAAGTTGGTAATTAGTATTATATAAATATAGGTGTTTTTAAAAACATACATTTTTTATTCATATTGATTCTTATTGGACAAAAATGTCACACCCCAACCTTGACGGCGGAAACGTCGAGATGTGAGGGTTAAGATCGTTCACAACCACATAACGCTATATTAAATTGTAAATATTATTATCATAAATCTTAAAATGAAATACAATCATAAGTCTCAAACAAGAAATAAGTTCAAACATAACATAACATAATGTAATCTTTTTATTTCATTAACTAGGTCCAAGTCCTAGATTATTGCATGCTTCAAAAGATCACTTTAAACTTGAGGTTGACCTGAAACATGACAAAAATAAGAGTCAACTAAAAATAGTTGCTGAGTTTCCAAGGTTTTCATACATAATATGATAAAGTTACAAGTAGCAATTCATGTCATAGGTCATAAGCAAGTAAGGTTATAGAACACATATCGTTACAACCAAACCTCGACTTGATTACAAGTATAAAAGATTGGCTAAGTGTATTTGGTTCCCATGATGAACAAGCATACGTCATCAGGAGTCGGCAATACCTCGACTTTAGCACCAAATAGGCTTGTCAGGCCCAAAGATCTAAGACGTCGCCAGGCTAGCAATAGTTAATGATTGTAAACAAACTATGTATCTCATATAATCACTTACAATACACAAATAACCATGACAAAATAATAAGTTGAATTGCATGTGATTTACAAGTCTCAAATGTGTATAAGTGTATCATGTATAAGCAATCATGTTTCACCCCAAAATAGTGTGAAAAGATAAAAAAAGGGGCAAGGAAACTCACATGGCAATAAGTATGAAAATGACGATTAATAAGATAAATAATAAGCGTCGTTCCAAGGTGAATCGTCACAAGGCACCTAAATATATATATTCACAAGGTTAAAGTTTAATAATAAATTTAACAAATTAACGTGAACTAAAGTTCAATTTGATGTTTGGGGCTTTGTCAATTATGTTTAACAAATGGATATCAATTATATTTTCTTGAGAACAATATATTTATATTTTATATAAAGATGTGAAATAAGAATAACATTTATGATAATTTTGTAATATTTATAAAGTTTAAATAAAGTTTTATAACTAAATAAAATAAACACGATTTAAACAATAATTTAAAGGCAATATTTGAAATAATAGTTTGTGTAAATTAAACTAGTATTTAAAGTCTAAATTTAATAAAAAATATACTAACTATATCATTATCTTTAGAATATTAAATAAAAATATAAGAATATTTTTATGAATAAATTACAGAAAAATAATTAAATGGTTTTAAAATAAATAAAGTTTATAAAATGATTTTTTATAATTTTTAGCAATTTTTATAATTTTTAGAATTTTTATATAGCCTTTTTAAAGGCTAAAACCTTTTAAAAAAATAGCATGAGGGTGCCTGGGTTCGAACCCGGGACCTCATGGATGGAATGCAACATGCCGACCAATCTACCAAGGCTTCCAGCCGCGATTATAACTCATTTTTAAATCTTAAAATCATTGCCAAATAAAAACCCCCAAATTTCACATGAACCCTAGGTCAAACAAACCCAAAATTGATGATTAATTTGTGTAAGAAAGCCGAATTAAGGTTAGGGCTTTTAATCTCTATGAAAAACCGGCTGTGTAGGTGAAATCAATTACCCGATTTCAAAGTGTTAGCACGAGATCGAGTGATGAACAAGTCGCGGCCTACACACAACCTTGGTGGATGCTCAAACAAGATTGATAAACAAATTAGTCGTACAGGAAGCTTCCACAAGAGAGTTTGATTGAAAACCCTCAATCAATTGTAGTTCCAATCGTGCAGAGGGTTGTGTTCGACTCGTGTGCAGTCGCGAGTAGTATGATGTTTGTATTCGATTGTTTGGGCTTGTTTCAGGTGCAATTGAACGTTGTAATCGATTAGATGTTGCCTTATGATCGAACAGGTTGGTTTAATTAGGTCATTATTAGGTTTAAATGTCAAAACGGTTGACTATTAGCCCGGCGGTTACTCGAGTTTGGAAGCTCTTGTAACCGATGTTGGATCTTCAATGAAACACAACAACCGGTTCGAATCCCTTTCGTGAACGGTTAGGAACCTTTCCTTGGCTGGAATTCGAGGAAAAATCGAGGCTTTTGGCCTCGCCGGAGCTCGGCCGGTGGACGGCCGGAGAGCTACCGGAAAAACGGGGTTAAAAGGGGGGTGGGTGTTTGGGTTTTGGTTAATTACATATTTGGTCCCTGTAGTTTTGTTTTTATTGTTTTATGCTCAAAACTTGCATTTAAAGTTTTAAAAATAACAATTTAACCCCCTAGTTTAGTTGCTTCAAGTTTTAGTTAATAAAATTCTCATTATTATTATTAATATTATAATTATCAATTTTATTGTTATTATTAATATTATTATTGTTACTATTATTATTATTATTATTATTATTATTATTATTATTATTATTATTATTATTATTATTATTATATTATTATTATTATTATTATTATCCATTAGTATTAATGATATTATTATTAGTGTTATTGTAGTTATTATTATTACTATTTATTTAATAGTTATATTACCAAGTGGTATACTAAAATTGATGGCAACCTAACAAGTAAGCATAAGTAATCACAAATTTCATAACAAAAGTTTAACAAAGTTAACTTATAATTAAGCAAAAAATACAAGATGTTACAGTCTCCCCAACTTAAAAGAATTTCGTCCCGAAATTAAGAGAAATGAAACTACACAAATAAGAACGGGTATCTCTTCTTCATGTGCTCCTCACGTTCCCAAGTAAATTCAGCGCCACGTTTATTTTCCCAACGAACTTTGACGATTGGGGTTGTTGTGGTTCTACTCTTCTTCATTATGCAATCCATGATCTCAACAGGTTTCTCGACAAAATGCAATGACTCGTCAATCTGGATGTCTTCCAACGGAACATGCAGACTTTCGTCAGCCAAGCACTTTCTCAAATTTGAGACGTGGAACACAGGATGAACTCCACTAAGGTCGGAAGGTAACTCCAGTTTGTAAGCCACTTTCCCAATCCTTTTCAGGATTTTGAAAGGTCCTACAAATCTTGGAGCCAGTTTACCCTTCTTTCCAAAGCGAACCACACCTTTCCACGGTGAAACCTTAAGAAGAACCATCTCCCCAACTTGGAATTCCAATGGCTTACATCGCTTATCAGCATAGCTCTTTTGTCGACTTCTCGCCACTTCAAGGTTCTTGCGAATGATAGAAACTTTATCGGTCGTCTCTTGTATAAGTTCTGGACCAGTGATGAAGTTTTCACCAATGTCGGTCCAACAGATCGGTGAACGAAATTTACGACCATAAAGTGCTTCGAACGGTGCCATCTTGATACTCGAGTGGTAACTATTGTTATACGAAAATTCCGCGAGCGGTAGATGCGTATCCCAATCACCACCAAAGTCAAGAACACACAGGCGTAGCAAATCCTCCAAGGTTTGGATCGTTCGCTCGGTTTGACCATCAGTTTGAGGATGATAAGCCGTGCTTAGGTCCAGTTGAGTACCCAAGAGTTCTTTCATAGACGACCAAAAGTGTGAAGTGAAACAAGCATCTCGGTCGGATATGATGTGCAGAGGTACCCCATGACGACTTACAATCTCATCAACGTATATACGAGCTAACTTTGATGTCTTGTAAGTGTCACGTATGGGTATAAAATGCGCCGATTTGGTCAATCGGTCAACGATCACCCATATGCTATCATGTCCTCGGAAGGTTCGGGGTAGCTTAGTTATGAAGTCCATGGATATGAGTTCCCACTTCCACATAGGGATCTCGGGTTGCTCGAGTAATCCACTTGGACGTTGATGTTCGGCTTTAACCTTCGTACACGTGAGACACTTAGCTACATAAGTCGCTATGTCTTTCTTCATTCCAGGCCACCAATATTGACCACGTAGGTCCATATACATCTTATCAGAGCCAGGATGAATAGAACAACGAGTTTGATGAGCTTCGTTCATGATGAAGGTACGGAGGTTATCGCGATTTGGAACCCAAATTCGATTTGCGAAGTACATCAATCCATTAGGTTTCGTTTCCAATTGGGTTAGAAGATTATGCTCCAATTCATCCTTCATTCTTCCTTCTCGTTGTACCATTTGTTGAGCCTCCAGGATACTAGACTCGATGTCACTATCTATTCTCAGGTTTTGTAGCAGTACGGTGGTCTCGTTGACATCAAGTCGGATCTCAGTATCGAACTCACTCAAAGTGTCAAACCATTGACGTCGATCGCGAATTTCTTGAAATGAGATCATCTTATTATGAATCTTTCGGCTTAGTGCATCGGCTACAACATTTGCTTTACCAGGATGGTAACATATGTCACAATCGTAATCACTAATCAACTCCACCCAACGACGTTGCCTCATGTTGAGATCTTTTTGATTGAAAACGTGTTGAAGGCTTTTGTGATCGATGTAGACTATACATTGCGTACCATACAAGTAGTGTCTCCAAATCTTTAAAGCAAAGACAACAGCACCAAGCTCGAGATCGTGTGTTGTATAATTCACCTCGTGAACCTTCAATTGTCTCGACGCATAAGCTATGACCTTCCCTCGTTGCATGAGAACACAACCAAGGCCTTGTTTAGATGCATCACAATACACGGTGAAATCGTCGTTTCCATCGGGTAAGGTCAAGATGGGAGCATTACACAACTTATGCTTTAACGCTTCAAAAGCTTCTTCTTGCTCGGAACCCCACTCGAATGGTTTATTCTTTTGCGTCAAAGTAGTGAGCGGTTTCGCGATCCTCGAGAAGTTGGCAATGAATCGCCGATAATAACCAGCAAGACCAAGAAAAGAATGAACTTCGGTAGGAGTTGTAGGAACACACCAATTTTTCACAGCTTCCACCTTTGCAGGATCAACGTGAATTCCTTGGCTATTCACGACGTGTCTCTGAAATTGAACTTCCTCGAGCCAGAAATCACACTTCGAGAACTTCGCGTACAATTGCTCCTTCTTCAACAACTCAAGAACCAATCTCAAATGCAGTTCATGATCGGTGTTGGACTTGGAATAGATAAGTATGTCATCTATGAAGACGATCACAAACTTGTCTAGATAAGGCTTGCATACCCGGTTCATGAGATCCATGAAGACAGCAGGAGCATTGGTTAAACCAAAAGGCATCACCATAAACTCATAGTGCCCATAACGAGTACGGAAAGCGGTCTTTGGAATATCATCATCATGGACTCGCAATTGATGATAGCCAGAACGTAAATCAATCTTCGAGAAAATAGCAGCTCCTTGAAGTTGGTCAAACAAATCATCGATACGAGGAAGAGGATAACGGTTCTTGATGGTAAGCTTGTTAAGCTCACGATAATCGATGCACATACGAAACGTTCCACTTTCTTCTTCACGAAAAGAACAGGTGCACCCTAAGGCGAAGAACTAGGACGGATGAAGCCCTTCTCGGATAGCTCTTGAAGTTGACTAGAGAGTTCTTGCATTTCCGATGGTGCAAGCCGATATGGTGACTTAGCCACGGGGTTTGCTCCCGGTATCAAGTCAATTTTAAACTCGACTTCACGCACGGGAGATAAACCACTAAGGTCATCGGGAAATACTTCAGGAAAGTCTCGTACGATAGGGACATCCTTAAGTTCTTTCCCTTTGACTTTCTTGTTGACCACGTAAGCCAAGAAGGCCATATACTTCTTGCTTAAGCACTTTCGGGCTTGAGTGCAAGACATGAGTTTAAGTCCTTTGGAAGATTTTTCACCAAACACTTTCAAAGTATCTCCAGAGGGTAACGGTATACGAATGCACTTCTCAAAACAAATGATCTCGGCATGGTGTTTGGCTAACCAATCCATACCAATGATGACTTCGAAGCTTCCAAGTTTCATAGGGATAAGATCAATAAGAAAATCATGCGTTTCAAGACTTAAGGTGCAATCACGAATAATGACGTCAACGGTGATCGGTTCTCCATCGGCAACTTCAACAGTAAGAGGTCTTTCTAGTTTTGTATATGGCTTAACAAGTATGGGTTCAAACTCTAACGACACAAAACTCTTATCGGCTCCAGAATCAAATAGGACATAGGCATAAGTTTTATTAATAAGGAACATACCTGTTCAATTTTAAAGGTATTTAACGACGCAGGTAACACATGAAAAGAATTAGGTCACAAGTTAAAGGTAAGTTAACATACCATTCACCACATCGTTGTTTGCTTGTGCTTGATTTGCGTTGATGTTGAAAGCACGTCCTCGGGCTTGTGGCACATTACCCACAAGACGGGGGCATTGTGGGCGGAAATGACCAGGTTCCCCACAGTTGTAGCAAACACGGTTTGTGACCACGGCGGTGTTGTTAGGTGCACGGTGACAAGTCGCCACCAAGTGACCATACTTACCGCATAAAGTACAGATACGGGATGGTTGATTTCCCGGGTGATGGTACCTACAAGTGCTGCACATAGGCTGAGGACCAGCATAAGCCCTAGCCCCAGGCACTTGTGCCACAGGTGCAGCCGCAGGTACAAGTTGTCTTTGTGGTTGCTTGGGTGCAGCCACGGCATAGTTGCGTGCCGCCGGTGTGAACTTGCGCTTCTTGTTGTTGTTTGTTGTTGTAAGACGGTTCAGCTTTGGTCTCCTAAAAGCCTCGGTAGCCGTCTTCTTCTACCTTCTTTGCACCCTTCACAGACATGGTGCCCGCTCGTATATGGTTCTCGGTGAGTTGAGCGGTGATAGTAATGGCTTCTTCCCAGTTGTGGGTCGGCTACCCACCACAGCATCTTGAATTTGGGGTGGTACACCCTTAATGAACTTCTCGATGTTGCGGGGGACAGTGTCGACCATGTGAGGCAGCAGTATACTCAACTCATGATGCCTAGTTGAGTAGGCCAAATGATCACCATCATTTTGCTTCAAGTTCCAAAACTCTTCTTACAACTTTTGCAACTCACTTCTTGGGCAGAACTTCGCGATGGCGATGTTCTTGAACTCTTCCCAGGTAAGTGCTTGCACACAGCTTCAGGTCCACGGTTTTTCTCTCTCTCGCTATTCCACCAGGTAAGTGCCTTTTTGTTGGAGCCACTAGTAGCATAACGAACCTTGAGCGTCTCGGACACTCACAATTTATAAAAGTATTCTCCATGCTTTCGAACCACTCAAGAAGACCAGTGGCTCCTTCCTTGCCACTAAAACTAGTGGGCTTGCAAGAGCTAAAGTGTTTGAAGGTGCAAGTTTGATTGTTCCCGTGTTGGTTGTTCCCATTTTGGTTGTTGCGTTTTCTCTCCATGACCATTACCTGTTGCTAGCATTGGTCATTAAGGTGCTATTAAGTTCAGCAACCATGGTCGGGATGACAGCAGCCATTTGTCGAGCAATCATGACGGCTAACTTACGATCGGAACTTCCACGCTTTCCATGATGACGAAGACATGCTGGAATATACAAATGAGTTAGATACGAGAATTGGAATAACAAGGATCATAATTTAACAAGGATAAGGCAAAGGTTGTAAGGCACATGGAATGGTTCCATTTGGTAACGCATTACCATTTGGAAACGTTGACACGTCAAGGTAAGTTGACCACCCACTCGCCTTAGAAATTTGTGTATGTTGACCTTAGTTTATCACTCATCCCAGAAATCCCCAGGTAAGCATAACTAGTCCGTAGGATTTTCGATATGCTTGCCTTAGCCCGAGGGCCTTTTGCCAGGAAATCCAGAATACAGGTGTCTATGTGTTCACACAAATTTCTTAGGTTCATGAATTAAAACCTTGATGAGATTTACATAGATTAGACATAAGTCTAAGGATCCAAGTCATAAGCATAAGTATAACAATTCCACGTGTCGTCGAGAATAAGATTAAGAAGTTTCATTTGTCGGGGAGAGTCAAAGTGTCGAAGGTAAGTTTAGGGAGACGAGTAACAAAGTTTAAACAATTACAAGGCAACCTATGCTAAGGCATCAAGTTGCACATAAGTAAGGTATAGCATTATGTAGCATGTAACAATATATATATTTCCAAGAATATAAATATTTTTCTATGAGGTTCATGCATAAGCTATAGTCTATGTCATCATTTCTAATAACCTAAATCCCTATAGTTATGGGCTCTGATACCAATCTGTCACACCCCAACCTTGACGGCGGAAACGTCGAGATGTGAGGGTTAAGATTGTTCACAGCCACATAACGCTATATTAAATTGTAAATATTATTATCATAAGTCTTAAAATAAAATACAATCATAAGTCTCAAACAAGAAATAAGTTCAAACATAACATAACATAATGTAATCTTTTTATTTCATTAACTAGGTCCAAGTCCTAGATTATTGCATGCTTCAAAAGATCACTTTAAACTTGAGGTTGACCTGAAACATGATAAAATAAGAGTCACTAAAATAGTTGGTGAGTTTCCAAGGTTTTCATACATAATATGATAAAGTTACAAGTAGCAATTCATGTCATAGGTCATAAGCAAGTAAGGTTATAGAACACATATCGTTACAACCAAACCTCGACTTGATTACAAGTATAAAAGATTGGCTAAGTGTATTTGGTTCCCATGATGAACAAGCATACGTTATCAAGAGTCGGCAATACCTCGACTTTAGCACCAAATAGGCTTGTCAGGCCCAAAGATCTAAGACGTCACCAGGCTAGCAATAGTTAATGATTGTAAACAAACTATGAATCTCATATAATCACTTACAATACACAAATAACCATGACAAAATAATAAGTTGAATTGCATGTGATTTACAAGTCTCAAATGTGTATAAGTGTATCATGTATAAGCAATCATGTTTCACCCCAAAATAGTGTGAAAAGATAAAAAAAAGAGGCAAGGAAACTCACATGGCAATAAGTATGAAAATGACGATTAATATGATAAATAATAGACGTCGTTCCAAGGTGAATCGTCACAAGGCACCTAAATATATATATTCACAAGGTTAAAGTTTAATAATAAATTTAACAAATTAAGGTGAACTAGAGTTCAATTTAATGTTTGGGGCTTTTGTCATTATGTTTAAAAATGGATATCAATTATATTTTCTTGAGAACAATATATTTATATTTTATATAAAGATGTGAAATAAGAATAACATTTATGATAATTTTATAATATTTATAAAGTTTAAATAAAGTTTTATAACTAAATAAAATAAACACGATTTAACCAATATTTAAAGGCAATATTTGAAATATAGTTTTGTGTAAATTAAACTAGTATTTTAAGTCTAAATTTTATAAAAATATACTAACTATATCATTATCTTTAGAATATTAAATAAAAATATAAGAATATTTTTATGAATAAATTACAGAAAAATAATTAAATGGTTTTAAAATAAATAAAGTTTATAAAATGATTTTTTTATAATTTTTAGCAATTTTTATAATTTTTAGAATTTTTATATAGCCTTTTTAAAGGCTAAAACCTTTTAAAAAAATAGCATGAGGGTACCCGGGTTCGAACCCGGGACCTCATGGATGGAATGCAACATGCCGACCAATCTACCAAGGCTTCCAGCCGCGATTATAACTCATTTTTAAATCTTAAAATCATTGCGAAATAAAAACCCCCAAATTTCACATGAACCCTAGGTCAAACAAACCCAAAATTGATGATTAATTCGTGTAAGAAAGCCGAATTAAGGTTAGGGCTTTTAATCTCTATGAAAAACCGGCTGTGTAGGTGAAATCAATTACCCGATTTCAAAGTGTTAGCACGAGATCGAGTGATGAACAAGTCGCGGCCTACGCACAACCTTGGTGGATGCTCAAACAAGGTTGATAAACAAACTAGTCGTACAGGAAGCTTCCACAAGAGAGTTTGATTGAAAACCCTCAATCAATTGTAGTTCCAATCGTGCAGAGGGTTGTGTTCGACTCGTGTGCAGTCGCGAGGAGTATGATGTTTGTATTCGATTGTTTGGGCTTGTTTCAGGTGCAATTGAACGTTGTAATTGATTAGATGTTGCCTTATGATCAAACAGGTTGGTTTAATTAGGTCATTATTAGGTTTAAATGTCAAAACAGTTGACGATTAGCCCGGCGGTTACTCGAGTTTGGAAGCTCTTGTAACCGATGTTGGATCTTCAATGAAACACAACAACCGGTTCGAATCCCTTTCGTGAACGGTTAGGAACCTTTCCTTGGCTGGAATTCGAGGAAAAATCGAGGCTTTTGGCCTCGCCGGAGCTCGGCCGGTGGACGGCCGGAGAGCTACCGGAAAAACGGGGTTAAAAGGGGGGTGGGTGTTTGGGTTTTGGTTAATTACATATTTGGTCCCTGTAGTTTTGTTTTTATTATTTTATGCTCAAAACTTGCATTTAAAGTTTTAAAAATAACAATTTAACCCCCTAGTTTAGTTGTTTCAAGTTTTAGTTAATAAAATTCTCATTATTATTATTAATATTATAATCATCAATTTTATTGTTATTATTAATATTATTATTGTTACTATTATTATTATTATTATTATTATTATTTTATTATTATTATTATTATTATTATTATTATTATTATTATTATTATTATTATTATTATTATTATTATTATTATTATCCATTAGTATTAATGATATTATTATTACTGTTATTGTAGTTATTATTATTACTATTTATTTAATAGTTATATTACCAAGTGGTATATTAAAATTGATGGCAACCTAAAAGTAAGCATAAGTAATCATAAATTTCATAACAAAAGTTTAACAAAGTTAACTTATAATTAAGCAAAAGATACAAGATGTTACAAAAAAAATCTCTATTTAAAATAGTATTATTTGATAAAGTCTAATAAAACACTTTCTAAAAAAATGTTTGTTCGGATTGTTATATCTTCCTACTCTAATAAAATAGTAACTTGAGATGCCATTTGTCAGCACCACAATCATCCTCATTGAAATTTTTTCGCCTCTCTCTCCTCTTAAATAGTTACCTTATTACTAATACTATTTTTTAAAATATTTTGCATTTAATAAAAAAAAAAGAGATTTATTTATTAATATTATTTTTAAATAAATAAATTTTTATAAACAAGTAATTTTTTCTACAGCATACAACTTTTATAAAAATGTGAAACATTTAAAAGTTGGTATGTTTAAAATTTTAATTTTTTAAAACCAAAAATAATTAAATTTGTGAGTTATTATAAGAAAATTTTTAAAAATGACATTTTTATACGGTGTTTTTTAAAATAAAATGTTTATTTTTTTTGAAAAAAATAAAAATGAAATTTTAAAAAGTTGATATCACTGTTTTATTAATTATAGTTATTTTTCATACGTAATTTCAGTTATATCATTTATTATACTATTATTTTTTAATTAATAAGTTTTATTATATTAATATTTTATTTATTCAACCCGTGTAGTACACGGGTTTACTAAAGCTAGTTATATATATAGTTGTTTTTTTGTTTGTTTATTCACGTTGACTTTAACTTCTTTTTTTGTAGTTTTTTGTTAAATTTTAATTTCTTTAAAAAATATATACAAGTTTATGTTTTAACTATATATATATATACATATATATATATATATATATATATATATTATATATATATATATATATATATTATATATACAACATATATATATACATATATATATATGTATATATACATATATATATACATACATATATATATATGTATATATCTATATTCTATATATATATATATATATATATATATATATATATCTATATATATATATATATCTATATATATATATATATTAGAATTGTTTTTAATGACTTCAAACGTTTTATAAGAGAAAACATTTTAAAATAAAATAAAATAGGGGTATTGATCATCAATTTGGATTTTAGGTTATTTGGTTTATTTGTTTTGATATTTAGTAACTGATAACTAAACCGAACCAAACCCCATTTACTAATTTCCTAACCGAACCAAAAAACAAAATAAAAGTTCATTTAGTTTTCTCGATTATTCGATTCGATTAAGATATAATTGAATTCGGTTTGGTTTGGTTTCTTTCTAAAAATTATTTACGAGAGACTAAAAGCATTTACATTTAAAAAAACTAGAAGAAGAAACTAAAGTCAGGGATGAAAAACAATTAAAATACTTTATAAGAATTATGGCAAACAAAATGTTTTTATTTTATTTTATTAGAAAGGGATTTAAAACTTTTTAAGTTGTTAAAAAAACAGTCTGAAAAATATATATCTATCAAAAAGAAATTAGACATAAACGTGTATTGGTCTTTGAAAGAAACTAAAAATGCTAATAAAAGATTAAAAGTAAATATATTTAACAAAAATATTAGGAAAAAATATGAACGTAAATAAACATACTAAAAAAATTAATGACCTTTTTATAAAATATGGCAAACTGAACGTTTTTTTAATTTTTAGAAAGTTTTTTTAACTTTATTTCACTATTTCAAATAGAGATTCTTTTTGTCAATACGAATAGGTTAACTTTGTAAAATAATAATCAAGTTTTAAGATTTTTTAATTAGGTCACTCGTAAAGTTTTTTATTCCAATTAAATCACTCATAAAATTTTTGTCCCAATCAGATCACTAAAATTTTAAGATTATTCTAATTACATCATTCATAAATTGCAATTTTTTAAAAAAACAAAAATTTTTAAAATTGAATTAATTTAAAAAAATTCATTAATTATTTAAAAAAATTATTAAAAATATAAGTGGCCTAATTATAATACTCCTAAAAGTTTAATGACCTGATTGTAACATATAAAAATATTAGTGACCCAATTGGAACACTTTTAAAACTTTAGTGACTTGATTGAAACAAACAAAAATATAAATGATTTAACTAGAACACTGCTAAAACTTGTTTACTATTTTATGAAGTTTTTCCACAAGAATATGAGTGAGAAAAACTTACTTTTAAGAAAACATCCATATTGATAAATAATTTTCAAATCACCTATTTTGGTAAATAAAGTTTTCAACTAAATCTTTTTTGGGGAAAAACTCTAAGAAGTTGTATTAGTTGTCTTTATTTTTTATAAAGTCATATTTGTGTTCTAATGTTTTGCTTTATTTCTATCTATATTAATAAAAAAATATTTTTATGACACGTGGCGCAATAATAGACTTTATAACTCTCATTTTCCCGCTTCTCTTCTTTAATAAAAAAGTACATTAACTACTAATAATTTTATTTAAATCTTTCTAAGATTAAAAATATTTTTTTATAAATTAACAAAAAGATATTTCTATAGATGTAATTTTTAACTAAAATAAGAAATTTTCTAAAACATCATACTTTATAAAAAAAATATGAAAAATTTGAAAACTTGTATTTTAAAAAATAACTTTTTGGTGAACAAAAAAATTAAATACAAAGTTATAATAAGAAAATTTGTAAAATGACATTTATTAAAAACGTTTTGTTTTCAAATAAAATCTTTAAAAACAAACTGAAAAATAGAAATGAAAAATAAAAGTTTGAAAATAAAATCGTTCTTTTACTGCTTCAAGTTTTTACTCGTACTTAATTTTAATAACATCAAATCTCAAGATATTGTATATAATTTATAAATTTTCGTCGCTAACTATTTAATGTTTATTGATTCAAGTAAAGTAATTAGGCTTTACAATTTTGGCCCAAGTGTGTAAAACTGGGTTAATTTGAGTACTAAATATAACTAATCGGGTTAATACGGGCTAACCTATTCCTAAAAGGTTAGAATAAATAGTTTAAAAATTAAAAATAAAAACTTCACCCTAAAAAGTAAATAGGTTAGGGCATTCATAATAGGCTCTCCATTTTTATGTGAGTGTGTGCTCTATATTTTGGGAGATGGTTGTTAGTGGTTATGAGTTAAGGAGGAGGAATATTTATGTGGGTTGTACTGTGATTTCCCATATTTGGGGAAATATGGGGAATCATGGTATGTTGGATCAAGTAAGGCTGGTGCAATCAAAACAAACATTTAGACAATTTTGGTGCAACTGATGAAGAACTTTCGAAGGCAAAAATATAACTTTCGAAGGCAAAAGCAGAACTTCCGAAGGCAAATGCTGAGCTTCTAAAATTCAAGTCTGAAAGAGCTTCCGAATAGGAACTCTAACTTCCGAAGACAAAGTCTTCCTTCTTCCGAAGTTCAACACTTAGAAGAATTCAAGACAATGACTTCCGAAGGATGAAGTCCTGAAGAACAACTTAAGCCTCGGAAGAAGTAGCCTCTTCCGAACTATAAGTGGCTTTGAAAGAACTTGTTCTTCCGAAGCCAGTTAACCTTCGGAAGAACCTACTATGAACTAGTGGACATAAGTATGGCTTCTCTGACACATCGCTGCAATCTCTGATATACTGCATTGCGTTTTCCCACGCTCATGTAGTTGACCATACTTTATTCCACTATTCATCCCTTATCAGTTAGTATAGTTACCAACTTTAGTTGGTGACGAAAGGTGAGTCATGGACATGTCATGACTACCAAATCTTAGATAGTATTTTATCTTAGATACCTTGCTTCTTGCAATGTATTATTTGTTTAGTCGTAAGTTTCTAGTTGGTATCAAAGTATATCCAGTTGTAGATAGTAGTATATATAGTTTCTTATTGTAACTCATTAGCATTGCTTGTAAGAGTCTTGTAATACTTTGAGTTGAGAAGTAATATACACAAGTATCTTGCAAAACCTCTCTTCTATTTTGTTTACTTAGTATATTATTATCAACTCTTAGAGGATTCTGCATCATCCATCCGAGTGTGACTTAGTGAGATTGAGAGACTACAATTGTGTTGAGTGACCAAACTTGATCATGCAATTGGTATCAGAGCTTCTTAGGCTCTTGATTGTGAGATCTTACCATCCTAATCAACCTTTTCATCACTCATACACCCACTTCACTCCAAATGGCTCTCAACCAAAAATCTGAATGTGAAATGGGGACGATGACCAAATCATCTATCATCACCCTGATAACTTCAGATCATCGAGCAGACGTATTGAAGGCTTCATCAAATACCAAGACAGCAACATGTGGAAGTATATTACCAATGGCCCTGACAAGCCAAAGGTTGCAGCACCGGCTGGAAATGGTGCTATGATAGAGAAGACGGTTGAAGATATTCTAATAAAGACTACAAACGGCTGGATATTGACAGCAAAGCTATGATTGTTCTGATGACTATCATACTTAACTCCATTATGGTGGGTTTTGAGCATTGCCAGTCAGCCAAAGAACTCTTTGATGCTTTGACCCAAATGTATTTAAGCCCCAATGACTCTAAGAAAGATTCCCTGAAGCAATAATTTGAAAACTTCACTTATATTACTGGAGAGACCCTTAGCCAGAAATACTTCAGGTACATAGATCTTATTTCATCCCTTCAGTTTGTGAGAATAACTCTTGAGATTAGAGATATTTCAAGAAAGTTCATGAATGCACTTCCAAATGAGTGGACTTTCTACCGTGTCCCTATCAAGAGGATAGAAAACTTGAACTCTCTTACTATGACTGAACTATATGGAATCCTTGATGGATACTGTGTAGAGATGGAGAACAAGAGAGGCCACCAGGTGAACTTCTGTGCGCATGGGGAACTTCTGTGTGCATGGGCACTATTTGGGCGCATGACCCAACACTTAGTCATTTTAGGCATTATTCTAGGCGCATGGGCACTATGCTGGTGCATGAGTACCCGGGCGTATGGGCAGGTTAGGCGCATGGGACACTTAGCCAATTTTGGCCTATACCTAGGCGCATGGGAACTATTTAGGCGCATGGGTTTTGGGCGTTTGGGGAAATACTTAGGCAATTCGATTGTTGGGCGCATGGGCCACCATTTAGGCGCATGGGCAACCAACATTCACTAATCAACATCATTCTAGTGCCCAATCCATCATTTACCATGTTCTAAGCTTGACACTAACATTCTAAGCAACAGAAACACATTCATAACATGATCATAATAACATAACCACCCAAATCATACCCCACCTATAAACACATACACATGAACATACAGGTAATAATACCCATTTAATAAAAACACTCATACATGCATTTTCAGCCCCAAAATCAGTTAAAACATATAAAAAGAGGAATTCTAGAACTCACCTTTGACAAACTCCGGATGAACTTCTTCAAATTTGATTGCACTATGACTTCACACCTAAACCCACCAAAACACACACACACAATCGAACACAAATACACACATAAGCACATAACCGAGGCTCAAACCAGCCAAGAACACTTAAGAACATCGAATCCTTACCTTGAATCCGAATTCTTCTTCTTCTTTCTTCCAAAACTGAAGCTCTGTTGTTTCTCTCTCTAAAATCTGATTGCAAAAAGTGATATGAAGGCCAATATGGCCGGTCATCACCTTTTGTACAATTATTTAATAATATTTTGTCATTTGCACACTTTTAACCCTTCAACTTGGGTCTTATTGCACTTCATTCTTTCTCCTTCACTTTTATTATTTATTGCACATCTCTTAAAATTTGCGGGTGTTATACGGATAATATTGGTGGTACGAGGGGCCGGATGTTACAAGAATGATATTAGGGCCACTCCTGTTTTGTTTGGGATGGTGAGGCAAACCTCATCAAGAATGGTGAGTTCCCAGGGGTGTTCAGAGTGACACCTTAGGCAAATCCCACATCTATAGATAGGATGGTGGGGAAAACCTCATCGATGGCGATGAGTCCAAAGGAGGGTGTTTGTAACACCCTACACAAATCTCACATCGGTCGTGGACAAGAGAGATTCCTAGTTCAGAAGGAATGTCCGATCTCTAATATCAGTAACACGTTTTAAGCGTATTGGCTGTGGATGAGCGGAAAACTCCATAGTTAAGCATGCTTAGGTGGCCGCAATCTAGGGATGGGTGACCTCCTTGTGATGTTTCACTCGGGTAACCAAAAGCAAATCCGTGAGCTCCTTATGGGCAAATCGGACAATATGGTGGTACAAGGGGCCGGCTATTATAACGAAAAATCTAGGTACTTGTGAATGAACTTTTCAGCGACCTCCCAAGTAGCATCATAAAACGGTAAATACTTCCATTGGTTTGAAATTTTCACCATTGGCTTATGACCAACACGAGCTAACTTGCGGTCCAAAATGCGGGCA